>AFIR01000556.1:0-95475 GCA_000223685.2 Zymoseptoria pseudotritici STIR04_4.3.1
AATATATATTGCTATTAGACAAGTCTACTTTATTAATCGATTAAGCCCGTCGCCGGCATACCGTTAGGTAATAGGCAACGGGAACGATAAGTTATACGCTATATCGACGATTTATACGGAATTTAAGGATCTCCCGGAAACTAATGTAGCTCGCGACGGAACAAGCATCGGCGATATAGCTCGCGACGGAACAAGCATCGGTAGGCTAGATCTACGAAGATATATAGGTCCTCTTGCGTAAGTTTGTCCGGACTCTAAGCGGCGAGTTCGTAGTCTATTGCTAAACAGAATAAGAGGAAACGTCGGAGGCGCTTAGTTCTGTCGCTTAGTTGTTCGCTAAGGAGCGGCTAATTTAACTTCGATTCGGAGTTACGACGGATCGCTATAGCTAAAGATGTCGGCGCAATCGATGTCGGACGGGCTTAAATGCCGAGTTCGAAAGAGCAAGTTTATAGACGAGTAGCGGACTTAAATGTAAGGAAGTCGACGCTATGCTATTATTTTAGCACTAGTACTAAGTTCTATTAGTATTAAGTTCTATAGTTATTAGAGCGCCGGCTAGCGACAGGCAACACTCGTGCAATGTCTGCATATCTAATTATAGTCGAAGATAATTCTGGCGTCCTAACGAGAGGCAGAGCGAGCGAGCGGTGTTCGTGCGGTTTATTAGTCTATAGAACTAGCGACGGAATAGCTCGTTAGCGTCGGCGCTCTCTACCTGCCTTAGTCCGTTCTAGGGAGTAACGATTAAAGAGGCAAGGCTTATAAGCGAAAGGAGAGGGCATTTAGCGTGTACTTATTAGCAATTCCTTATTACGACTCTCGCCTAAAGTATAGCAGTCGAGCGGGTTAGCGGACTAGGTATATCGACACTACGTATATTAGGGCTACACGACTATCTAACAGCAATAACCTTAGGCAATGCCCCTAGCTGTAATAACATAGCTAAGCCTACTACATCGAGCCGACCTTCGAGAGACTTAAGAGCTGTGCTTAGTACTACAGGTAGAAGGATACTTTAAAGATTACGACTCTTATTAGGGGAAAGGAGTCGAGCGGAATAGACTAAGTTCGTTCTACGTTAGGGAGTCGAAGTTATACAGACGGTTAAAGAAGAACTTACGCTGTCGTGCTATATATATGTTAGCGTTAAATACGTATACTAGATATCGTTCCTTACCGATATCTGCAGGATAGTATACTAAACGTAAGTTTCCCTTACTACGACATCTTTACTATTCTAGTATATATAAAGTCCCTGCTATCGAGTGTCGTAGAAAGGAAGTGCAAGTCCTTCGAGGAGGCTTGCAGGTTGCGTACAAAACTTTAGAGAAGAGCATTGTTACTCGTCTGTTTTCCTTTATCGGCGAGAATTCTAAACGATATACTTCTTCTTCTTCCCGTGTATTTCTGCCGAGAGGTATGGCGTCGTAGTCGATAGGACTTCGTCACGTAGATAATAATATAGCTTAGACATAGATAATAAAAAGACACTCCTCGTCGGTCGCCGTTAACATTTCTACCGGCAGGGGTTTATGCCGTCCCTAAAGATCCAGCCCCTCCATGCCCCGCAAATGATGTCTTCCTGTCCCTCTCTCTCCGCCAACGTCAACCCGGGGCGGAGTTGACTGCATGTCATCCTAACGCCATGGTGATTTATCATCTCATGGAGAACGGACATTAGTAATTACTTCCCGACTTCTACATATGAGTTGCCTGACCAGCTTCCGTCGTTCACAATTCTCCAGTTCCATCAGACTGCTTCACTCCACCGCCAGAGCCTCCCCTTCATCGAGGACCATCTTAACCACATCCCCCCAACACCGCAAAAGACCACCCTCAACCACCCACCTCATCACCCCTCCTCCCTCCCACAAAATGTCCACCTCCACCCCTCCCTTCCCCCCACCCTCCCTCCACCCCCTCCTAACCGAAATAACCACCCTCCTAAAATCCCGCTCCGAAACCCTCTCCATCGCCGAAACCGCCGCCGGCGGCCTCATCTCCTCCTCCCTCCTCTCCCAACCCGGCGCTTCCAAAATCTACTCGGGCGGTCTAACCCTCTACACCCTGCCCTCCCGCGTCGCCTACGCCGGATGGACCCCCGAGACCATCGCCGCCTACAAAGGTCCCACCACGGACATCGTGTCCGGCCTCGCGAAGGCCGTGAGGAAAGATTTGAAGAGCACGTATACCCTTGCGGAGAGTGGGACTGCGGGTCCGACGGGTGGGAGTACGAGGAATCGGATCCCGGGGTATGTGGCGTTGGCGGTGGATTGTGAGAGGGGGACTTTTGTGAGGGAGGTGGAGACGGGGTTGGGTGGGGATCGCGTTGGGAATATGGTTAGGTTTGCGGAGGAGGGGTTGAGATTGTTGAAAGATGTTATTAGTGGGGAGGCGAAGCTTTGAGGGGGAGGGTGTGGTTGATACAAGGGATGGAGGTGTCGGTTTGATCCGGTTGTTGGCGCTCTCAGAGAGCTGAAAGGTAGTCAGGCGGCGACATGCGGCTCCGTAGCCGAAGCCAACAACGACATTTACAGAGCTCAGACGGTTCAGCAAGGTAGGATATCGTACGTGGCTATGTCTGACCTCCTCGCTGTTGATCCTCCGTCTCTTCTTTCAACGTGTGACTTCGCACCAACGGCGACATGCCACCATCAATCATCTCGCTCATCCGACGCGACATCCCCTGCTGCCGCGGCTCGCCCCATTGCACTTCCATTTGCGGTACGGCATCGGCCTCCTCGCGAACCACGGCCTCACGCACAGGCGGTGGAGAGAACTTCTCAACATTCTTGCTGGACGAAAGTCTGCGCAGTCGCCTCGCCATCTTCGCGTGTGTTGAGATGTCGCTTGGCAGAGGGTAGTCGTTCGCAGTAGTCGGAGCCACGATAGTGGTTGCACGACTGAAAGCTGGTGAGTCGTCGTCATTGTCGGCGGCGTGTGATCCCGGCCGCATCCTGCGGAGACTGTTCCACACGGCGAAACACTTTGATCGCCACCGGTGGAGACCGGCTCGCGAGTTGAGGGAGCCGACGAGGATGAAGCATGGGAGACAGATTGCGACTGTGACGGCGGCGAATCTCCATAAAGGCTCGCCTGCGCACTGTTAGTCTGCGAAGTGGCTTGGATGATTGACGGAAAATGCTTACGATCTGGGAGGATCTCCATTCCAAAGACCGAGGTGACAAAAGTGAGCGGAAGGAAGAACAAATTCACCAGTGTCAGCAGCTTGATGTTGTGTCCTTGTTGGACAGTGATCTCCGCTTGCTGGACGGACTTCCTGGCTTCCATCACACTCGTACCCGAGAAGAGCTGGTCGCGCAGACGAGAGATCTCCTCGCGCCTCTTTTGGTATTCCGCAATCAGCTTGTTGATGCGACTCACCTGTCGCGTGAACTTCATTCGCACGACAGCGAGCTTCTTCTTGTAGTACTTATTGCGGGAGGATTCCTGCTCAAGCAGCGGCCAGAGTGTACGATGTTGTCCTTCCCAGACTTCGTCGGTAAAGTTGTCCTCGTATGCGTCGACCATTGCGTTCATGCTGTCGATCATGATGCCCAGCGTTTGGAAAGCCCAGAAGTAGCGCCGGGAATAGGTGTATTTGTCGTCCTCGAAAAGCAATTTGTCGCGGATGTCGGACTCGAACATGAAGGCGAGTGGAGGTGTGACTAGTCTGGCCATCTGTTTATATATATCATCGAAGCGCTTCTCGGCATCTTTGTACTCTGCTAGTACAGTCACCAGAAATGCCTCAACTCCGTTCACTGGCATGTGAGATTAGCACGTGATGTAAGATAGCCCGTCGTAAACATACCATAGTGCTGATTCGAACCGTGTACGTCCATCGAGCTCTCCCAGTCTGGAAAGCACTGTATATTGAGCACATGATAAGGACTCCAAGGGTCGTATACGTAGCCATACGTGCTACCAGCTCGACGATCCGGGTTTCGTATCTTCTTGATAGCCTTGCCCTTTAGCGACAGTGCGACCACCGAACTACATCTCGTGATGGCAATATGCTCGGGGTTCCGCGACCGGTGAGAGTCAGCCATCTGCCACGCCATGGGTTGGCAATCTTCGCCGATAAGAGTGAAGTACTCGAAGACGAAGACGAACGAGCTCTGCCGTCGCGGATCGGCGTGGAAAGCACGGTCGAAACTGCACCATGTGGACGTCGTTGACACGAGATGGCCAAAGAGCTCGTCCACGTCAAAGTGCTTGTTCATGGTGTAGTGCAGAGCACCGAACAGTATCGGAGCCGGCTCGCGAACAATGGTGAGTCTACCGACCGCTTTGCGCTGTCTCGACTCGGGATTTATGCTCCTGATCGTCTGCCACAGAGCTGTGGGCCGATTGGTGACTTTTTCGTGCTTCGCTTCAATGGGCAGTAGCGCGCCGTCGTTTCCTACATCGAAAATCTGGAAATGGGTGTGGTGCGATCGATCCAGCAGAGGTCCTTTCTGCGGTAGGATGAGATGTTCGCTCTCGAGACCGGTCTTCGCTCCGGCGAATTTTTGCACTACTTTTCGCCCGTCTTCATCCCAGGCATAGCTTCGGAGATGTTCTCGGAAGCCTTCGTCTCCGTAAGTCTCCTGCGGAAGAGCATCCTGAGCATACAGACTCTGATCTTCCTCATCGTCGGATTCATCGCCCGTCAAGCGGGATGCGGAATCGAGAGTCGACAGTCCAGTCGACGGCCACTTTCTGAGATGTACCAGACCGTCCAGTGGTGTGGCCGGCCGTTGTGGAGTGGAACGCGGCAGATACGATATCCTCGGACTGGGAGCTGAAGTTGGCGAACTCGAAGGCACGGCTTGTGGCACGGCTTGTGGCGAGGCTGTGTTGGCTGTGTGCTCCTGTACCTTGCGGAAAGCTTGATCGTAGGCCTCTTTCTGTTGCTCTAGGTCTTTCAGAAGTTGTTGCAATTCCGTTGGCTCGGCAATTGCGGCCATGTTGAGTCTACAGCATTAGTATGGTGTGACGAGAGCACATTGCGAGGAAGTGAGGGCCTCAGCCTTGTCTTGATCAGACGTGCCGTCTTGCCATGGCGCCCTCGCGAATGCAGCCAAGATATGCATGGCGTCCAGATCCTTCTTGCACATCGGCAAGAGAATTGGTGTTTGCGAGACCTCGGACGTATCACCGTCTCATGAATTCATCGTGTGAAGATTCGATTTGAGGAGCCGTCGTGGGACCCAAATCCTTTGAAGGTAACGTGAAGTGGATGGGGAGAAAGGGAAAGAGTGCAACGCGAACATGAAAACAGATGCGGAGACAGCTCCGGTTTCAATGCTGACTGCACACATCGAGGAAGCCGTGACCCGACGGGATACTTTCTCTCTCGAGTTTGCAAAAGATGTAAAGTAGAAAGCGAGCACATTGAAAACCTCAGTGATTATTAAGACACAGCTCAAGGAAAGGCGAAATCCGAAAAACAAATTGAAATAGAGACAGGTCGAGAGTGATCTCCCATAGTCCGATTCCAGCCATCCCACAAGTCCGGTAGGAGTTCACAGCATCACACTAGAGAGGACAAGACGAAAGACCTACAACACAAACCAGGGCACAAACGAAACACGACATCACCCTCACCACCATGGACCCCACCCCCTCCTCCCGCCTCGAAACAGAAATCTCCCTCCTCGATTCCATGTACCCCGACCAACTCCACTGGACCGCAAACTCCCGCGAACTCACCTACACCACCTCCTCCTCATCAACCTTCACCCTCCGCCTCCCAGAAACCTACCTCGCCACCTCCCTCCCTTCCGTCCTCCTAGCCAGCACCCACAAGTCCGACGTCCGCGATGCTCTGCAACGCTCCATCAACGAAACCTGCCAAGTCGGGGAAGAATGTCTCGACGCTGTCATTTCTCTCTTTGACGATCTTGCCTCCTCGCCAACGGATCCTGAGCCCTCTTCTAAACTCATTGAAGCGGCAGAGAAACGAGGTCGTTTAACGGTAATAATCTGGCTCCACCATCTCCTCGCACAATCGAAACGGAAACTCGCTCTCCATCCTTCCTCGCAATCTCGGCACATCTCCGGGTTGACGAAACCCGGGTATCCAGGCGTGATGATGTTCTCCGGAGAGAGAGAAGCGGTCAAGGAACATGTTGCGGAACTGAAAGGGCAGAATTGGGCGGCGTTTCAAGTGCGGTTGGAGGAAGACGGAGGGGAGGGCGAGGAGTGGGCGTTTGAGCATGGAATGGGGATCAAGGAGTGTGAGAGTATGGGTGAGGTGATCAAGGGCGTGGTTGGAGAGGAGAGGAGGGAGGTTGTTTGTGGGGTTTTGGGGATTAAGTGATCTGGCAAGAGGGTCAGAGGTGAGAGCGTGATCGTTTGGTTTAAAATGCCTCATTGAAAGAGGGAGACTGGTACTAGTCGTCCAGGTCTACCGGAGACTCTTCTGCATCGCTGAAGGCTGCTATCTAAACTGCTCGAGAGCGATGATGGCGAGTTGCTCTGCGATGCCACTGGCGACGAGAAGAGCAGAGTCGAGCCGAGCGGACACGAGCACAGAGCGCCGAGGAGACGTCTATTTCCGCCGTGACCAGTCGGCCGATATTCGATACTTTGTTTCGCCAACGTCGCTGTATAAGGCGACATGGCGCAGGACTAGCATGAAAGCTCTCGGTTCGGGGATTCATCCGTTCCGCGTACTGCTTCGAGAGAAGAAGTGGCTCGTTGAAGCGTTGCGTCGCGACTCGGCACGGCGGGATGTCACATCGACGTCGGCCAGGAGGTTCGTCACAGGAGATTGTGCACGAACATGTAATCTGGCACAGCACTTCCCATCCGTCCAGTGCCAAAGAGTGGAGATTCAATCAGATCCAGATCCCACCCATCCTCATTCATCTTCACCTTTCACCCTCTGCAACCGCTCCTGTTCCTTCTTCGCCGCCGCCTGCACAATATCCGTCGCCTTGTCATCATAAAACTCCACATCGCCATCCGCACCCAACCTTCCCTTCCTCAACAGCTGTCCATGCTCCCTGGCGATATCCTCCATCGTCATACTCTTGTCGTTGAAGATCTTCAAGTTGTCCGATATCAAATGCTGGGATGTACATTTCGGACAGTTGATGACGCAGGTGCCGAAGTGGTACGCTTGTTTGGAGATGGTGTGGCCAGATCGTTCGAGGCACTTTTTGCAGGTGAACCAGAGTTGGTAGGCTGGGGAGAGGGCTTTGCGGAGCGCGATGGCGTCGGCGTCGGATTGTTGCTGGGTGGAGGTTTCTGAAGGATTTTGGCCTTCCTGAGTGCGGTCTGTGAGAGGGCGTGGAGCGCGGGTTTGAGGTTCTGAGTCGGTGGAGTTGTGGCGGCGGGTGATGTTATCCAGAGGTGATGCGGCGATGGGTTGATGGCGGGTTGGGAGGGAAAAGGCGCGGATGGCGGGTTGATTGTGTAGTCTTGCAGTGGAGCAATGCGTTCTAAAGACTTGCTCGAAGGTACGCTGAAAGCAGCGGAGGTTCCTGGGTGAAGACATGGTTGTGGTGCAGTGTGAAAGTGAGAAAGTCGCAGCATCGAGGAACGACGTAGAGCTCGTCTCGGGTTCGGATTCGGGCATGTCTGCCGAAGTGCTTCCAGTGAAGGCGAGGAATCAAATCTGGGCTTGCCAGTTCACTCGCATATACCGTCAACATGTCCTTCCTACTACTGAAACGTCTGTAGAGGCTGGCCGTCGAACTGTCCTGACGGGATCTGCTATAGGGACCGCGAGAAGAAGGCGACCCTGCTCCATCTTCGGGGATCTCAGTCCTCCTTCTTCCTGCGTTCCTCTCTTCCTCCGACTTCCTTTCCATGTCAAAACAGTCGACCTTGGCTGCATGGTCTCGAACTTCTGGAGAGAGAACGAGATGTCTCCTTGACATTCTACTGCTGCGACATCCATCATCAGTCCGATCTCACTCTGTCCTGTGCCACGTGAAAGCGTGCTGGAGCCTACCTTACCTTAGCACAGGAACGCGTTCCGACGCGACTCACTTGGCCATGACGTACTTCATCCAAACGATTCAATGCCACTGACAACAGAGTGATGATGCACGTGTAAACGGATAAGTACTAGTAGAACCATTCACTCGATCTTCGTGACCTTTCTCTCTTCCTTTCATCATCATCAACGTCTTCATTCAAGCCACAACATTCGCTTCATCACCATCAACAACCAATCGAACAGACACATCACACCACCCACGACATGGCTCAGACACGCTCATCTCAAGGCGACGACAAGTCCAGCTCACCTTCGGCCGGCACCAAGCGCAAGGTCGAAGACAGCACCGCCGCCGATGACAGCAATCCAAAGAGCGAGAAGCAGCAGAAGACACTCGAGGAGACTCTTTCAACCACCAACGGCCACAGCGAGGCGAAAGACTCAAAGGACAACTCACAGAACAACGCAAAGGAGGACACAAAGGGCGATGCACAAGCCGCCGAGAAGTCTACATCTCAGGCCAGCAACGGAGCCAATGCCTTCGACCAAGTGAAGGCAGACGAGAACGATGCCGGATCAATTAGCAAGAAAGAGGACGACAGCAACAATAACGAGGCCAATGCTTCGAACGGCGACAGCAAAGCCAATGGTGGAGAAGAGAAGATCAAGGACACAAACGGCGGTGCCGTCGAAGAGAGCAAGGATCGTGAGGAAGCCATGCCCTCCAACATCCTCGAGAAGGGAATCATCTACTTCTTCTCCCGTGGCCGCGTTCAAGTCGACAACCCAGACAGCGTCCAAGATCTCGCACGCAGCTACTTCGTCCTTCGCCCGCTTCCCGACGGCGCGAAACTGACCGACGGAGCAATCCAAGACGTCAAGAACAATCGCCTCATCGCATTGCCCAAGAAGGTCTGGCCAAAGAGCGGCAAGGATCGCTTCATGGCGTTCGTGGAGAAGGCGAAGGTGGGCATGGATACGCTCAAGGGGGAGTTCTTCTCGGGCTCGGATTACAGCACCAAGACGACAGGCACGAGGCATACACCGGAAGTGACGCCAATGGGCGAGGGTGTATATGCGATGACTTCGACGGGAGGCGGACAGGGCACCACGCATTTGGCGTACATGCTCACCATTCCGTCAGAGATTGGCGAGGTGCAGAAGGATCTCGGGATCGCGCAGAAGGGCTCATTCGTGCTCAGCCTGAAGAACCCCGAGTCCAAGGGACCAGCCAACGCTCAGCTCGACAAGGGCGCCGAGTACCCATCCGAGATCATGGAGGAGTTCCGCGGCCGTTCGTGGATGCCCGTGCAAGCCAAGCATCTCGACTACGACAACGCGCAGATGCTGTTGATCGGGGAGGACTTCGAGTCGAGCAGCAACCTTGAGCCGGCGCCAAAGGACGAGAAGAACGGCGAGATGGAGACGCCGCAGGAGGAATTGGAGAAGCTCGAGGAGGAGGACGAGCACAGGGTGGAGCACTTGAAGGGTATGATTGACGCTGTTCCACATTGTCTGACACAAGTATGCTGACAACTCTGGTTATTTCCAGGCGACGACACCATCTTCGCCGATCTAGGCATCTCGAGCAAGGACTACCCCAAAGTGCCCACGACTTGGTAGAGGCTCCCCGAGTCGATGAGAGTAAGATCCATCTCGCCGTGAAAGATTATCACATCGCAGAGGACGGAAGATCTCGCCACGGATGCCGCTTCCGCAGCCACCACTGGCACCACACGAATGTAACACCAGCTATGCGTTTATACCGCTTCAACACTTCAGAGCGGCACTGTCGTATATACGTATGTAAAACACATATCCGCCACGCGCACCCATCTCCCACAACCCTCACGTCCCCGCCAGTCTCAACCCATACTCCTCCAACCTGAACCACTCCCCCAACAAATCCCTCAACACCCCCTCCGCCTCCCCCTTCGCCTCCTCATAACTCGTACCCTTCGCTTCAATATACAATTTAATCTTCGGCTCCGTCCCCGACCCCCTGACCGTAAACACCACACCCTCCAACTCACATGTAATCATCTGCGCGCTCGCATCCACAGGCAGGACGGGGATATGATCCGCCGTACCACTATCATACCCCGTCGTGAGATCTCTCCACCGTAGAATCTTCCTCTTCCCTAACATTTCCGGTCGAGAACCGCTGTTGAGCGAGCGGATGTCGCCGAAGACTTTCCCCGTGACGTCGGGAGATGGGGAGATGAGATATGTATTCGCGTCCACGAAGAATCCGTACCGTGTATACAAGTCCTGTAATTTCTCCCACGGCGTGAGACCTTCCTTTTTCCAAGCCCTACATGCGGTTAGGAAGACTGCTGCCGCGGCGACGCCGTCTTTGTCCCATACTACGGAAGGGAACATATACCCGATCGCTTCTTCGAATGCGAAGACTGGTTCGAGACCTTGAGTCGCGAGAGTCTGAGCGACGTTGCCGAGCCATTTGAAGCCGGTGAGGGTTTCGGTGTAGTGAATCCCTTCCCGGCTGGCGAGGGAGGAGAGCATACGCGAGGAGACGGTGGATGCGAGCAGTGCTACTTTCTCGCGGTCGCCCGTGTGAGAGTCCAGAATGAAAGAGGCGAAGAGGATCCCCAGCTGGTTTCCGGTGAATTGTATCCACTTTCCCGTGGGGAGCTTTTGAGCGGCGGAGAAACGGTCTGCGTCCGGGTCGTTGGCGAGAATGAGAGTCGTGCCGTTCGCATCAGCTTCACGCATAGCGAGGGCGAGAGCACCGGCTTCTTCGGGGTTAGGAAAGGGAACGGTAGGGAACTCCGGGTCGGGGTGGCATTGGGCTGCGACTTCGTGCATTGAGGCGCTGAGCTGGAGAAGGGATGCGACTTTTCGCATCCAGGGGAGGCCGACGCCGTGCATGGCTGTGTAAGTGAAGGGAATGGGTTGGAGGTCGGATGGCAGAGGGGAGACGAGCTCGCGCACGCGGGAGATGTACAGATCCGAAGCTTCGGGGTAGATGCGCTGCACACTGGGATGGGTGTCGACGAGGGAGGTGTCCCAGGTGGAGATTTGTGTGATGGCGTCGATGGAGGCTGCGATGCCGGAGTCGTGGGGTGGGATGATTTGGCTGCTGTTCGACCAGTAAACTTTGTAGCCGTTGTCGTTCTTGGGATTATGGCTCGCTGTGACCATTACCCCTGCTGCGGCATGGTAGTGGTTGACCGCGAAGGGGACGCAGGGCGTGTGGACGATTTGTCCGTACCAGAGGACGCTGAGGCCGGCGGTGAGGAAAGCTGCGGCTGCGAGGCGGGCGAATTTCTCGGAGTTGTAGCGGGCGTCGTAGCCGATTGCTATGCTGAGTTCGGATCGAGGCGTGGTTGGGTGTTGGAGGAGGATGTAGTCGGCTAGGCCTTGGGAGGCTTGGAGCACTGTGAGACTGTTCATGTGGGCGAATCCGGCTTTCATTGATGATCGTAGTCCTGCGGTTCCGAAGGCGATGCGTTTCCGCAGACGGCTTTCCAGTTCTTGAGTGTCATTCTTGCTGAGCAGGGCTTCGATCTCGGCTCGTGTTGTTTCGTCTTTGTCTTGCTCGAGCCATCGTTGGGCGAGAGTCTCGATTGGCTCCATCATGAGGGAGGTGTGTCGAGAGCGACTGTCCGCTGGAAGTTGGTCTTGGCCTGCGGTCTGCTCTTTTTGATACTGCAATCGCTCGACAGCGTCCGTCTATGTGCTGCTAGACTCCTTCTCCAGTGCTCCGGTCACCTTTGGCGTCGAAGTGGTCGAGATCTGGTTGCCGCAGCTCAACTCGATTTTCTCTTCTAGTCTAGTCCAAGATCTCTCCCTATTGACCTGTGCTTACATTTACCCTGGTTAGACAAGAGTCAAAGTTGTCTTTACACCAAGAAATATCTCGTAGTCGGCTCAAGGCTTCAAACGGAAACGGAGCCGACCGCGGATTTTCAACGCTTGACGGAAACCACGATCATTCTGCTTCCGATACCGTTGACAATGGCTGTCGACTTTTCGATAGAAGCATGGAATATTCACACGATACGACGCTGCCATGGTGGCCTCGCGATTGCAATGGGCTTGAGTAGAATGTTCATCAACTTCGAGGCCCGCGGCTTCAACGTCCAAGCCAGCAAGACCTGGCAACAACCGCGGTCTTCGAACCACGTGGCTTGCCTACACGCCGACTCCTCCAATCGAGCACTGATACGTGTAAGGTACCGTAGTTCTACCTTATTCATCCGTGAACAACCCAGACGAGGCACGAGGTACATTGATGATCTCACAGGGGCGCAGCAAAAGTCCCTGCCTTGTCTCACGAGTGCGATCAGCCTTGCCTCAGCCGAGTCACACGCTCAAACATTAGCACCAAACCGACGAGAACACGAGGAACAATGACGCCAGAGCCCAGCGGAAATGACATTCGGCACCTGTATAGTCAAGGCTCCGTGGGAACCTATGCAGCTTCTCTCGTCAAACCCGCGAAAACGCAAAAAGGACTGACTGATACCGCCGAAATGCCAGGCATACCGACCATTCGCAGCGAGTGTAAGCGCAGCAGCGCAAGTAAATGCCCGCTACCACTTCTCTCCGCCGTCGATATAGCATCCCAGCAGAAACTCCACACGCGATAACTCAAAGCCGCATTTCCTTCCCAGCATGACCGCTTGTCAGGTACCAGATGGTTCTTCCCTCGGGATGTGAAGTCTTTCTCATATCCCTGCCGTTGCTTCGTGAAAATGTGTTTCCTTCCCATACGTGGTCTAGGTGAAGTGACGTTGCACGTGCAGCCTAGATGGCGTACTTTCGAGTCCACTCGCGTGCCGTGGCCTCGTAGCGCGAGCGGTCCGTCTTGTAGACGTGTGCGATCTCCGGCACGAGAGGGTCGTCGGGGTTCGGGTCTGTGAGCATGGAGCAGATGGAGAGGAGGACTGTTTTGCGCAGGTTAGTATGACTCTTTCGCTGTGCCGTCACACGATCTCGAGGTATCGTGATGAAGGAGGGGCAGGGTTTTCTTCACTCACCTTTCGAGATGGTGAGAGCAGGGCTCCACTGATCCCTCAGAATGTCCAAGCAGATGCTGCCGTTGCTGTTGATGTTCGGGTGGTAGATGCGGGTGGTGAAGTTGACCTTTGGCGGCTTGAATGGGTAGTCGGTGGGGAAGTGGATTGCGAGGAAAAACACGCCGCCGGAGTAGGGTGAGTCGCCGGGTCCCATGATCGTCGCTTGCCAGTGGAACTGTGCGCATCGTATGTCAGTGATTGTCCTTTGAGTGTCGCTCGAGGCGTGCTGTGGTGCTGAGGGACAGCGAGAGGCAAACATACCAGGTCGTCACCGATCGGGCCAGCACTGCACGAGGAAGGAGGGTCACGGCCCAAGTCCGTCAGCTCCTTGTTTATTCTCTTCAACGCCATGGTTGATGTTTTGTGGTGGTATGGGGTGTGGTTGTGTGGGAAGCGCGGCGGGGTTGTAGGGGGGGGGGGGGGGGGGGGGGTGTTGTAGTGGTGGAGGGGGTGGTTGTGGTGAGGGGTGTCTTGTGGTGGTTTGTTACGAGAGCAGAGAAGTGACGCTGTTCGCGGCGGCGACGGGATCTCCGTCGCTTGGCACTGCCCGACGCTTAAAAATAGTCGACAAAGACTGCCGCCCTCTGTAAAGTCACTGCAGTGATTGGTAACGGATCGATCACTCTGGCGGCTGTCATGCGGCAGTGAAACTATCGGAAACGTTCGAGAAGGACCATATTCACCAGCACGAGCATCGCTCTCTCCGAAACTTCACGTGTTCAGCCGACTGACTTCGAAACGAGTGCCCTCTTTGTCCTTACAATGCTCGAGCGATCTCCCACTCTCACATGATCTTCATATATACACGTATATCTTGCAGACTGGTTCTGTGGTAGCCCGATGCTGCTGACAGACTTGCGACTGTGCCGCTCTCATAAGCGCCCTGATCTTCGCGTATAAATCTGAACTCCAGTGACAGACCGAACTCGGGCTCCTCAACCTCAAACAAAGGCCTGAATGCCAGTGATAGCACGTCCAAGGATAAGGGCTGGGAAAATCTGTCAGCTCATCGCCATCAACATACGCGAAAGACTGTCAGACTCACCGTGAATATCACTCTGTCCTTCATACGTCTGCGTCACAAACAAGTTGGACACGTGCCTTCCAATATGGTACTCATCACTCGCAGCATTACCTCCAAAGATCTCCTGAAGATTTCTCGCACCAACAAGCGCTCGATCACAGTTCTGACGCTTGATCATAGAGATCATCTCGGGCGCTGCCTTACCCTCATCCTTCAGGCGACCGACGTGGTACGCCGCGAGTATGCCAAACGCGGCGTCGGTCGTTGCATCGGCAAGTTTCTTCTGCACAAGCTGGTACTTGGCAATCGGGTTGTTCTTGAACTGCTTGCGCTCCAACGCGTAGGTGCGTGCTCGGTCGATGGCATCTTCAAGAGCACCAATCACACCCCAAGCGATACCGTAGCGTGCGCTGTTCAAGCATGAGAATGGTCCTCGAAGACCCTCGATCTCGGGCAGCATCATCTCCTTTGCGACCGGCATCTCGTCCATCTGGATCATGCCGGTAATGGAAGCTCGAAGACCGTTCTTGTCACCGAGCTTGGGTGTCTCGAGTGCGCCCGGTGGTGCCTGAGATCGCTCCACAAGGAACCCACGGATCTTGCCCGTCTCCTGCAACTTCGCCCATACGAGCATAACATCCGCGATCGGCGAGTTTGTAATCCACGTCTTGCTGCCAGAAAGAGCGTAGTATCCCTTCTTAGTAGGGTGTTCCTTCGCGACACTCTCCATGCTGCCTGGGTCCGAACCGTGATTGGGCTCAGTCAGGCCGAAGCAGCCCAACATTTTCCCCTTTGCCATTTCCGGAAGAAACTTGTCCTTTTGCTCTTGCGATCCAAATTCCTCAATACCACCCATTGCGAGCGAAGACTGTACGCTCATACCCGATCGGTAGCCCGAATCCACTCGTTCCACTGCTCTTGTGATCAACCCCGATGCGACAGAAGACACTCCGGCACAACCATATCCCTTGATCGTTGCTCCTAGCAAGCCCAGCTCGCCCATCTCCTCTAGAATCTTCTTGTCGTAGTTCTCATGTCGGTAGGCCTCTGTAGTTGTGGTTAGTCGACGTCACCATTTTTTTTGTTCCCTCTGAAAGGTTCGCACACCAAGTACTCGCGGCAGCATTCGCTCCTGACAATATGACTCTGCCGTCTCTGAGATCGCTAGCTCTTCCTCGGTGTACAGATTGTTCGCTCCAAGAGGATCTTTCCAGTCAAAAGCGGCTGGTGTCGAGGCATACCGCCGGCTAACGCGCGATGGCTGTACGAATTGCCTTGCGGCTCGTGATGTGACTGATTTGTACATTGTGGGTAATGAGACTTGTATGACGAAAAGAGAGGAGAATCACCGAGAAGGAAATGCTTCTATTTGTCGCAGTGTTAGAGTCTTGCCGTCGTCGTTGTTTCGTGGCCGATCAATGCCGGATGCCGAACCGCGGCCACCTACAAAAGGTAGTACCGCTTACTTAGGTAAGCAGGGCTTTCGAGGTCCCGTCATTAGGTAGACGGACAAATCTGGACGAGGGATATTCGGAGTTTCGGATTTTCGAAAACAGACATTCGAACATTCGACCCGGACTAAAGGGGCTGCAAAGCAGATAGTCAGGACTCAGCACAGCGCACTCGCAGTCGACTTCTGTTGCACGGTTGTAGAGGCTCGAACAATTTATTCCAAATAGAAGTAAAGTAACAACATGAAGTGGACACCCTTCCTCCTCCACCTCCGCTCACCCTCAATCCTTCCCGCAGTCCTCAGCTCGGCTCTTCTCCAAGCCAAACAATTTGTACAATCCTGCTCGAGTCTCTTCGCCGAAGTTGAGATGTTGCCAGTCGATGATGTGTTGCCGTGACGTGCCGCCAGATGGAAGGACTGTTTAGTGCCGAGGCGCAAATGCACGGTGCGGAGTGCATAAGGTAAGAATTGACGGATCCATATCGCTTTGTAGAGACTTGAACTTGCGAGAGAAGGCGCTGCGCACGGGATCAGAGCGCGGGTCTATACGGGATCAGAGACAGGATCAGAGACGGGAGACTTGTCGAAAAGTGGCGGAGCAGCGGTGCGCGAAGATGAAGGACAGACAGTAAAGTGTGAAATGTGTTCGTTCGATGGAGTCGAGTACGTGCAAGGGTGCTGGAATGGTGGTAATGGCGGGTCGAGTGATGGAGTGATTTCCCATCGAATCCATAATCCGGGAGTGAGGAGTAGTTTTAGTTAGAACTTGCGGGTGACCAGGAGGAGAAACGAAGTGCCAAAGGTTGCTTGGCCAGCATGGGATCAGAGGGCGGGATCAGAGGGCGGAACCAGAGGGCGGAACCAGAGGGCGGGATCAGACGGCAGGACAGTGAAGTGTGTACGATCGGTAGGAGCCTGTTTAGA
Organism: Zymoseptoria pseudotritici STIR04_4.3.1; assembly: GCA_000223685.2. Lineage (NCBI taxonomy): Eukaryota > Fungi > Ascomycota > Dothideomycetes > Mycosphaerellales > Mycosphaerellaceae > Zymoseptoria > Zymoseptoria pseudotritici. The sequence goes on from AFIR01000556.1 coordinate 16,383, forward strand.
GGCCTTCCCTAGCAATCGCGGGCCCAGAGGGGTCGACCCGCGCCATCAAAGGTACTGATTTTGCATTTGGCATGAGTACATTGGCCGATCACGGCTCGCAAGCACGCAGACTGTGATGGAGGTGAAGTCAGACGGTGATGTCAGTCAAAAGGACAGAGCTGATGTGTACCTGGCTGGTGTAATCCGCAAGAACACCCGACGTGATGGTGGCGACCGCAAGGGAAACAAGAGCGAAGAGCTTCATGTTGTTGGTAGAGTCCAAAGGTAAATACGGACCGAGTCGCGGTGTGAAAATGTACTCTGTTTGCAGGAAAGACGTGCGGAGGGTGGGAGCAGGAAAGACGTGCTAATGGTAAGAAGGAGGAAGAGGTCCAGCGTAGGCGAAGACGGATGCTTTATGCGCGAGGAGCAGGACGCATCATGCCGTCACGTGCCGCAGTTGGTGAGCGGGTCGAGATCGGTCGACCGCGTTGAGGTGCACCTTGGCGGTGGTATGCTGTCAATGGAAGCGTTTGGAAATGAGGAGCTTCGGGATCCAGGGCGTCCGTCACACAGCAAGGGGTCAGGTCCATGTCTGGCATCCGCGATCCCGGATGGACTTCAGTCCCTCTGCACTGACGCTGGTCTAAGCTTGTCGTCGGCCTGGTCGAGTCCTAGGCTGTCAGATCAGGACAGAGCGTGGGGTGTCGAGCAAGCGCAAGTGAGAGCTCCCACAGTCCCACTTCAAATTCATCATCGTCACAAAGCCTCGGTGTCGGCCCGATCGCGCGGCGGATTGCGGTCCAAGTCTTCCGGCGCTGCTCATGTATGCATGAGACGATTGATGCAAAGCGTGAGTCCGATCGAGCAGAGCGCTCAAGCCGTGCTATGACCCGCGTGTCAGCGACCGAAGCAACTGTATGCGTCCAACTGCCGGGGCGGTCTGGTCATTCGAGTCCCCAACGTCACACGGACCTGATTCGTGCATCGCACCACCTTTCGTGCACGGCAAATTCCCAACAATACAGCGTGTGGGCACATCGGAGTGGACACCCCCATGTTGCCTCCAGGAGCCAAGTCCAGGGTAATCACGGTGGTCGATTAGGATCAGGCCAATCCGCTGCTCGGAATACCCCCTTGAAAGCGACAAGGGGGTGTCCACTCCGATGTGCCCACACGCTGTAGTAGTAAAAGCGACTCCTGGTCAATGCGCCGTCAGCAAGGAAGCATCGAGAAATCTCAAGACACGATTTATCGTACATTATTGCTGACCACACCATCGCCGTGCTTCCTCGATACTGAGCTTTGCCAGTCCAGGACCTTTTGATCCTAGCCATGGCGTGAGAACTCCATGCGTGGGGAATATCCGCACCTTAATGGACTCCCCCGGGTTCAAAGATCCCGCACAACAAACAGAGTTTAATGCTGCTGACAGTAATCTCTGCCAGCACGGGCACACCGACCGTACGAATCTGCCTTTTTTTTTGGCTGTTGCGCTCGCGCTGCCCGCAGCCATTCTGCGATTGCTGAAGAGATCGTGAGTTATATGAACGCGGTGTAGTGGTGAGGAAGCGTGGAATACGGCGGCACGCGTTTATGCCTTGGGAAAAGAGGGCATCAGCAGACTCCCTGACAGACAAACCCCGGCAGAAGCATGCAGATCGTGAGGCTGGACCCCTAGTGTGACACAAGACGTCGTCGCGGTCCTCCGAGGATTCCACCGGGTTTGGAAACTCATCACAACAGATGGTTCGATGCCGCTGACAACAATCTCTGTCTCAGCACTGGCATGGCAGTGGGCACAAGTAGACAGTGCGAACGGGCGTGACTTTAGGCTGTTGCAATCGGGTTGTCCGCGGCCGTCCTGCGAGTGCTCGAGAGTGTGTGTAAGCCAGTGGAATGGTGAAGAAACCATCGCGGCAGGAGTTATTATGATTCCGGAACAGGAGCTCGTCAAATGCAGCGTGATTGCCTGCGAGACAGATCCCGGCAAAAGCGTGTCAGTCCCGCAGGGCTGAAAGGCTGACCTCAATCGTGACAACAGTCGTCGCGAGTGCATGTTAAGATCCTTCGCGCGGGAAGGCAGGTGTCGTCGGCGCCTTTGCGTGATGGTCGGAGAATTGATCCGAAGGGAGGGAGGGAGGAAGAAACCTTGTCCGCAGCGGAACCATGGTAGCAGTACCGAGATCTGTCTCACTGTGAACCCTTTGATCCTTTCAATGGCGAACGACACGCCTTGAATATGTTTCTTTCAACCAGATTCGCTGTGTCCGAATCAGATACAGCTCCAGTAGAGATCATGGTAAATGCGAAGTCCCAGGCTCAGAGATGAGAGGGTGAATCTTTGATCTGATCGTCCGAGAAGAGCAGGACGCTTCGGCGGTGACATGGCGCAAATGTCGTCGTTGCTGAGATGTCGCTGTCGTTCGGCTCGAGGCCTTCAGGACGAGGTGAGGTCGACTCTTTGCGAGTCGACCATGCACCCATGTTGCTGGCGAAGAACTGAAAGATGGCTGGGCGAACCACTGTGATGTCACCAGCGAACCGCCTCTGAATCAAGGTCTTCCAATGGAACGCGATCCTTCGTCCGGTCTCATTCTTGTAACGCCCAACAATAGACATCTGTCAATCGTACCGCTCGAATCCGAAGGACATGCTCCTCTGCTTCATACTGCAGCATTTGAGTACAGTTGGAGCAACGCAACAGGCAAACGCTCCGAGTTGAACTTCCCTCCAGGTCGGACGGGAGACATTCTGGCGTCATCCTCCGACAGGGCCAACCCGACCCCACCAAGAGGCACAATCGATACGTAGAACGACAACCACGACTCGACCAACATTGCACCACCACATACATGCGTGCCGGCGTGCAACTCTATCCTACCGCCGCCCTGGACGAGGACATCTCCAGCAGCCGACGGGAGTGCAACACCTCATCTGAGACCATCCTCTGCATGACTGCGTGCGACTCCATCGCTTGACCACTCTACGACTACTCGACACCCCTGCAACTGCATGCGACTATCCCACTTTCTCAGCTGCCTTGACCTCGACCTCACCACAGCCTCGACGCTCATTCTCATCCCACAGTCTCACCCTCGCACTCTGTTCCGCGGCTGGACTTTCCTCGATTCCCACCTGAAACACCACTCCGCACCACCTCCAGCCTCGACATAGACCTCACCATCACTATCTGGTCGGCGCCATGGCGTCCGTCCGCGGTGGCCGCACCGTCTACCGCGACCAAGATGACGACGATGGTACTCCTCGCCGCTCCTACACAACCATCAAGCGATATCAGGTCCCGGAAAATGTCACCCGCGCCGTCTACCAAGACGACGACGAAGTGGTGGACAAGAAAATCGTAATCAGACGCACCCGCGCCGCCTCACCACAGTCGTCGCGGGCAAGTCATGACCATCATCACCACCGCAAGGCGCAGTCTTCGCACGACGACACAGACTGGCGTATCACCGAGCGAGTCGTCGAACGAGAAGTATCGCGCGAACCTCCTCGCCGCGACATCCAATACCGAGTGGTGGAGCAGGATACCGACGACCGATCGGAATATCGCACCGTCCGCAAAACCAAAGTCGTGCGCGCGCCATCACCACCATCATCACCTTCCCCAGAACGAGAGCGGGTCCGCGAATATCGATTCGAGCGAGAGCGCGACTACTCTCCACCCCGCGAGCGAGACTATGACGTGGAGAGGTACAGCAAGAGCACGGAATACTTTGCCCAACCACAGCCCATCATCATTCGCGAGCCTGCACCTGCCGCTCCCATCATCATCCGAGAAGAGCGTCGCGAGCCACAAAAGATCATCATTCGACGAGAAGAGCCACAATACGAATTCGTTGAGCGGAAGGAGGTGGTGGAAACCAAAGAGGAGAGCCAGGCACTTGTGAAGAAAGAAGAGACACCTCCGCCAGCTCCAGAGCCTGCAAAACCCGAGGAGGACTACTTCTACGAACGTCGGGTTGTGGAGCGCCGTCGACGAAGCGACAGCTACGATCGCGAGATCAAGCCGCGCGACTCTGCTTCGCAATACAGTGATGAAAGCTTCGAATACGTACGACGCGAGCGCTACGTTGACGGTAGCAGGAGTAGGAGTCGCAGTCGCAGTCAGAGTCGGAAGCGCTCACTCGCAACTGGTGCGCTTGCTGGTGCCGGTGCGGCTGCAATACTCGGACAGCACCGCAAGAAGCAAGGTCATGAGGAGTCCCACCGCGGTCGCAACGTGCTCGGTGGTGCTGCTTTGGGCGCGGCGGCGACAGAGGTCATCAGCAGAGCGCGTAGCATGCGTAGTCTTCGTGGCGGATCGAGGTCCCGCTCACGTAGTGGTGATCGAGGCCGAAATCGAGATGATCACCGGCGGCGCCGCAAACATCACTCGCGATCGAGGTCCCGGTCCCGGAGCTTCAATCGAACGCAGAAATTGGGTGGACTGGCTGCCGTGGCTGCCGTGGCCGCTCTTGGCGCATACGCGTTGAAGAACCGCAACAACAAGGAGACGGTCATTGTGAAGGAGCAGCCTCCTCGCCGTAGTAGGTCTCGGCGGAGGAGAAGCAGCTACGACAGTGCACCTTCGTCGGTTCGACCAGGAAGTGAGCACCGCAGTCCAGATCACCGCAACCGGCGTATAGCACAAGCCGGTCTAGCGTCAGCAGCCGCAGCGGGTATCTGGGATCGTGTTCGCTCACGCAGTCGACCTGGTGGCGCGCGCAGCAAGTCACGAGTGCGTACTGGTGTGCCGATCGTCGGTGCCGGCTTGGGAGGCGCCGCACTTGCAGGACTCTACGAGAAGAACAAGGCGAACAAGGAAGCCAAAAAGGAGGCCATCATCGAAGATGAAGTTGGACGCGGCAGACGACATGCCAGCAGAAGTCGATCGCGCAGAAGTCGATCTCACAGAAGCCGCTCTCGCAGGTCAGCGTCTCGAGGTGCGCCCTCGGAAGATGATCGCAGGAGAGATGAACCTGGCTTGATAGCATACGGCCATGATCCCATCTACCCTGATCATCGCCGTGGAGGAGATTACTACAGTGATGAAGAGCCTGGCCGGTACCGTCGTCGAGGCGGCAGCAGATCAAGCAGTCCGGATAACAGAAATCACAGCCGCTCTCGCAACGCCGCTATTGGCGGTGCTGCTCTTGGTGGCGCTGCTCTGGCGGCACATGAGATGGGCAAGCGTCGCGAACGTAGTAAAGTTGCGAAGGAGAACAGACGTGAACGTGAGTGTAGGCAGTCCGCTATCGATTAATATCTGCTGACTCAAATCCCAGGCCGAGACGATCATCAGGACGACTACTACGATGACCGCCGTCACGATGATCGACACCACGACGATCGCCACAACAATGATATGGGCTACAACGACTATTCTCAGTCGAATGCTCCGTACGGCGGACAACCATCTACTTACCCTACCAGCCACTACTTCCCTCCTCCACCGACTGGCGAAGACGCTGCCCGCAACGACCCTTACGGTGCCCAACCCCAAACATACCCAGCATATAATCCCGCCGACTATGCCGGCCAACCCGCACAGCAACACCCACCATACGATCAAGCCCAGTACGGCGGCGGCGAGATTCCCTATGGCGAGAGCGCGGATCCGAATATCAACCAACCCTATCCGGGTGATGCCTACGCCGGCGACCAGCGTTACGGCGCCGAGCATGAACCTTCACGACGCGAAGGCCGCAGAGGCAGATCGCCTGAGAATGTGAGTGCGCCAGATTTCACCAACCACCCTTATCCGCCTCCTCCGACAGATGTCGCGGGTGAGTCGCCGAGAGAGACAGCATCGACGACGATGAGAGGTAATGATCTTGAGGAGGACAATGGTGAGAGAAGAAGATCGCGTGGTTCGAGGGACGGGGGTACGTCCTGATGAAACGGACTCTCAGCACAACCTCGACTTCGACATTGCTTATCACTCCCTGCGAGACACACTCTGCTTTCCTCGAGACCCGATCGCTGACTTCCGTTCTTCTCCAAACAGATGGTCTAATCCGCCGCAACTCCTCCACTCTCCGCCGCCCACGCTCCTCCTCCCGCGTTCGCTTCGATCTGGACCAAAATATCGACTACTCTCCCGACGCCAAACGAGGCCATCCACCAACGACGAGTTCTTCCGAGTCGCGAGACGCGGCCAACGGCGAAGACGACACACAGAGAGAACGACCGGCTGAACGCAACAAGCTCCGCAAACGACGCCGCGGTCGAGGCGGTAGAGGCAGTAGGGATGAGGACGCGGCATCCGACTCGGAAGCCAGCACGATTGATTTACCCCCTCGATTCGACGAGTCGGGAAATCCTCGCAGCAACGAGGGCGCGGATCCGTTGGCGGTCAAGATTAATGAGTTGTTGAGTGGGCATATGTCGGGTGGAGGTGGGGCGGGAGGGATTTGGAAGAGTTTGGCGGCGGGGTTGATGGGTGGTGGGGGTGGGCAGGGGAGTGGGGATGATGGGGATGAGGGTGGGAGTGGTGGTGGGAGGAGGAGGCGGAGGAGGGGGAGGGAGTGAGAGTTGAGGTTTGGTCGGGGAGTGAGTCCTAGGATGAGGCATTTGAGGATTTGGGCCTGAGGGTTGAGGATTGTGGCATTGAGAGTTGTGGTGATTGCTATTGCGACAGCATGGAGTGTCAGTCTTCGCAGACAGAGAATATGGGGCTATGGGCTCGGGTCAGGTCGAGAGCGTGGCAACGAGGGATTTCTCGTTTTCTTTTTCCGAAAGCAGGATTAGAGGGATGTGGGCAGCGTAACGAGACCCTATGAATGAAACGAAATGAATGCATTGCTCAGAACTCGATCGTAGACTTGTGTCATTCTACTTTACACATTCAGTTTCTAGCTTGCAAGCCTTTCTATCGTTGTGTGTCCTGTACTGTTGTCTAATAGCTCTCCCTGTTTAGCCTGTCGTTCTCCCACGCAACTACCAATCCGTGGGTTCCCATGTTGTCGTCAAACATGAAAGTCCGACTTTCACCTCCTTCCGCCCTTCCCTTCAAAAGCTCCCATTCACGACCACCTCCAACCCCCTCCTTCACCTCACACTCCCCAACAACCCCCCTTCCGGCCCACCGCAAGCCGCTCAAACATCCCCAGCGTATGCTCCCAAACCCCCTCTCCGCCAGTCCCTCCCTCCTCCTCCCTCATCGCCCGTATGCTCTTTCCACCCAGCGACTGTCTTCCCAATTCCAATCGACTACCGCCTACGGATAGTGCTGTTGGAGATGTGGGAGTCTGGAACGGAGAGGCTGCTGTTGGCGGTACGGACGGCTTTAAAGGCTGGACCATTTTGGTAAGGGAAAACTGATGCACGGTCGACTTCGTGCGCTAATTGTCTGTCTTGTCGATGAATGAATGGCTCGAGTCTGGTGAAGAGATGCCCTGCCGGTATCGACGCCTTTCATATGGGCATATATGGCTTTGAACGGAAGCGGAATTCGAACAGTATCCCGGCTCACGCGCGGAAGCGGACTTTGAACAGTCTCCGTTCCACCAAAGTGATGTCCAGAAGAGCGGCTGCAGCTTTGAACAGAATTTCCCGTTTCCGCAGAAGGGCTCGCATCTATCAATGTCAAGTAGCGTAGGCATTTTGCTGCAAAAGACGGGTCAATCAGTGGAGGAAACGACAGAGCCTACCTACTTTTGTCAACCATTGCCTCCGGATGCGACGTCCTGGGTGCCCGCGCGTGCTTGCTATAAGGATGACCGAAGACGGTTTGATATTCGACTGTAAATGCTTGACTTTGTCTATTATGAGATTGCGTTCACTATGGGTACAGGTCTCCGGATGGATGGGGGTAGCCATCGAGGTCTTTCCAATCACGAGTTGCTTTTCTGGTACTTTCCGCGCGCTCAATCGTCGTGAGCCTTGTGGCCAAATTTCCGAGCCTCTCAAGCTTGTATTTGGACCAGCAGCATTACGGACGCCTCTCCACTTGATTCCCAGCATCTGAAATTTCACTCCAATCACCTCTTCGACCCGGAAGTTCAGAACGGAGGCAGCCAGAATGGGTACCCGCCATTCTTGATCCGGAAGACGCTCAGCAGGAAAGAGTACACGAATAGGATGATCCCAGCCCATACGACCACGGCCATCTTTTGCGTCTTCGGGTCTGCGATCCGAGGGACCTTCAGCGCGAGGCTGATGGTTGCGAAGGAGAGGACGCCATCTGTGCATAATTTCGTTAGCAAGAGACTCCAGACAGAATATTTCCTCGCTGCGTGAGCATGTCGAGAAGAGGCCTCCACGTACAAAGCGCCGCAATAATCTGCGTCTCAATTCCGATCTGGTTTTGGAAACCTCCAGCAAAGTAGCTCACACCTCCCTTTCCATTGCCTTGCACATACGGCACTTTTCGAATGTGGTTGTACATGTGTCCTGAGGTGAAGAGCAGCACAGCGATCAAGCTGACTGCGGCCCACAAGTTGCGGTTTTGCAGCAGGGGAAGGATGTATGGTGCGGCGATGGTGAGGAACGTAACAGAGCCGAGTACCGCAGTGGTGGTGACGGCGATTTTGACATAGTTTATTGGGCGGACGATCGCTGGGTGTGGTCGGCCGGGAAGATGGCGGGCGAGCCAGGTGTGGATGGGGTCGGCGCGGGACATTCTGTGAGAAATGATTTGTTAGACTGTGAAGAATCAGAAGAGGCATCTCTATGTGTATACGCACCCTGGAGTGTTGAAGTCGAGGCGATCGAATGGCTTGTCGAGTTTGGCATGAGGGCCTGTCGTTGGGTGGAAGAGGAGGAGGACCGGAGCGGTTTGTAGTTGGAGCTGAGCATTGTCTTGTCAGCACTTTGCCCTCATATCTCAGTAACCCCCTTTTCACGGGTCTGTCTCACCGATTGGAAGGTTGCCTTTCCATCGCCAAAGTCCAATGTGCCAAATAGCAAGCGAGACTCCTTGTTCTTGTCCCCCTTCGACCACGACTTGGCCAGCAGCTCCCACTCGGGCTGGAAATCATTGCATAGTTGACATCCGAATCGTGAGTCCAGCGCGGTCAACAGTACTGCCACGGAGTAGTCTCTTGGAGCTTTGGTGATGGAGTCGAAGGAGATGTCCGTGAGCTTCTGCGGTTGGCCTTTGGCGAGGGCGGCATTGAATCGCTCTTCGGGAGATTTCTTCGCGGCGAGAATGGCGACTGGCAATAACGCCGTCGTCAGGAGGGAGAGAAGACGCATTGTGTGCGAGGAGAGTGTGTTGGAATGAATCTCTAAGGTATGAATGTCTCCGATCAATCACCAGCTGCCGTCGGACTTCCTCAAGCTGTCCTCTCTCAGCCTGAGGTGTCATTCGGGGCTTCCCCACACGGAAGGTCGTGCCGGTCGTTCCCTCTCGCACATGTAAACAAACACGACATCGCATCCTTGACTTGGAACAACCACGACTTCCACTGAGCATTTACCACAACACTTCTGCGCATGCCACAACACACCTACATTGCATGACAGTTCTCGCCAGCATGGCGCCTCAAACATCGCGACTACACGAACAGGCACTCCACACCTCCGCGCTTGAGCTCAAGTATGAACGCAGCTGCAACCTCGTGGAAATCATCGCGAAAGACGAAGACCTACGCCGCTTACGCTTCGACATACATATCCTGGAGGACGACAATGACGAACTCCGCGAATTGCTAGCACAGGAAGAGGATCGATCGGACAACTTTGAGAAATTGGTCACGGAACATCTCGCACGCGCACAATCTGCCGAGACGCGTCTGCAAGATGTGGAGGATATGTTGAGAGAGAAGGAGCAGGAGGTCGGGACATTACATGCCGAGAGTCGCGCGTTGCAGTTGAGCGCAGCGGATTCGGAGGCCTTCTTGACGGAGAAGCTGGCATTGACAAGAGAACTTTCGGTGTTGAGACCACAATTGGAACACCTCAAAGCACAGGCGGCGTGTACTGAGGCGCTGATGACGGAGAAGTTGGAGCTGCAACGACAACTATCCGACACGCAATGCGAGATGGAGAATGCCCGACGCGATGCAAAGCGTGCAATGGCCAAGCGTCGCAACACTGGTGTGGAGATTGCGCAAGAAGAGCAGGTCGAACAATTAAAGCGCGACCTCGCTAAGGAGAAGCGTGCGAGACAACGTGCTGAAGAAGCTGCCGACGTCACGCAGATGGATGTCGGTCTGGATGATGTGCGCAAGGAGCTGGCAAGAGAGAAGCGCGCAAGACAGAAGGCGGAAGAGGAATTGGAGGCGGCGCAAGAGAACACCCAGGTTGAGGATGTTCGCAAAGATTTGCTCAAAGAGAAGAAGGCCAAGCACAAGCTCGAGGCACAGATTGAGAGCTTACAAGCAGAGCTAGAGAAGGAGCAGAAAGCTGCCGCTCGAGCTGCTAAGCGCGCAGACGGGAATGCAAATGCCGATGATCAAGCAGCGGAGTTGCGCGAAGAGCTGGCAAAGGAGAAGAAGGAACGTGTCAAAGCTGAGAAGGCGGTGCAGAAGGCTGCGGACGAGTATGAGGCTCAGAGAGCGACTCTAGACGACAAGCTGGGCCAGTTCCGAACAAAGCTAAAGGCCACCAAGGAGAAGCTCAAGGAGACGGAGCAGGAACTCGCAGAGGCCCGCGAACAAGCCACCGCTAATCGTGCCCAACCTACAAAGAAGACCGCAAAAGCCACCGCCGCAGCAAAGACCAACCCCAAGAAACGCGGAGCCGCCGCTTTCGACGCCGATGCTACTACCCTAGGCACACCAGGCGACGGACCCGCAGCAAAGCGCGGCCGTAAAGCCGAAGCAGGCGTGGGCAACAAGTCGACCTTTTCCATCACGCCGTTTCTTAACAGGACAACGAGCATCCTCCCGGACGAGTCGCCTGCAGTCGACGTCGACGACGAAGAAGTCTCCGAGAACGACAAGCCCGCTGCATCACCCTCCGTTGCACCGACCAAGAAGACGAAACAACCGCTCGCTCCCAGCGACGCCAACCTCCCTATCAAACCCAAACCTCGCGCACGGAAAGCGAAAGCCCCAGCTACTCTTCTCGAAATCGTCACTGAGGAGACCTCGGAAGTGGACGTCCACGCTCAAGGTCAGGAGAATGCCAACGCCCCTCCTGCCGCCGCGAAGAAAGTCGCCACCAAGACATCCGATGGACCAGAAGACGCACCAAGCAAAGACCTCGTCGCGAAGAAGAAGAAACGCAAGTCCCTCGCCGACTTCCAAAATTTCAACCTCGAGCCTGAAGTGTCGAAGAAGAAGAAGTCCGCCACGTCGACTGTCAACGGCAACAGCAAAGCGAGAAAGTTGGGTGGTTTGGGCAAGACGTTGTTCGATGAGGAGGAGGAGGCGAGTGCACCGACGAAGGGACTGCCTGGCCGGGGGATCTTTGCGGGCAGGTCGTTGTTGGGTGGGAAGAAGGCGGCGGGGTTGTTGGGTGCAAAGGGAGGGAGGGGTGGGATGGGGAGTTCGGTGTTGATGACTGCGGGGGATGGGAGTGGGTTTATGTTTTCGCCGTTGAAGAGGAAGAGGGGTGGGTTGGATGATACACTGAGGGGGTGATGACGAGTTGGGATCTGCTTGATAGGGCGGTGTTTGGTGACTCTGGCGGCGGTACAGCATATGACGGGACGGCCGGGCGAAGTCGGATGCTCTTTGTGCGGTTGCACTGTATGATGAGCACTCTCGTATCGTTTTACATTCTATTCTCTGCATGCCCACTTGGACGGTTTCTGCACCAAAACCATCTTCAAGTTTGTTGGATAAAGTGATTGTGAATCAACGTAAAGGCACTCGCGCCAATTGCAGAGAGCAATCAGGCGGAATGTTCTCTAGCAGATTGCTTTTCCGAGACGGGAATCAAGAAGTCTGTAAGTCTGCTGTTTATGGCATTCATCTTCTCACTCGAAGGATTTCTATATACATCGTCTAATTTTCATACCCATCATACCACGCACTTTCATCGCTTTCATAATCCACCCCATCTAATAAGCAGCGACGGCAGCGTCGACAACAGTCGCCTCAACACTCTCCCTCAAATCCCGACTACTAAACCCAACATGGAACGTAAACTCTCCTTCCGGAATCACCCACTGCTGCGCCGTAACATCCCAATAACTCAAATCCCTCCTCATCAACTGAAAGCACACAATCTCACTCTCCCCCGCTTCCAACGGCACCTTTTCAAAACCCCTCAACTGCCTCACCGGCGTCTCCGGCACAGACTCCGGCAACGAAACATACAACTGCGGCACCGCCGCGCCGTGCACATCCCCCGTATTCGAAACCGTAACGTTGACTTCATACAGCACTTCCCACAACGCGGGGTTGCCACCGGGGGCGATGGGGAGGTCGGCGGGGTGAGTCGTGATCGGGGAAGCGGAGACCTTGGCGGCGGAGATGGAGGAGGTGTTGAAGGTTGTGTAGGAGAGTCCGTAGCCGAATTCGTAGAGTACGGGGATGTTGTGCGCGTCGAAGTGGCGGTAGTCGATTTCTAGTTTTTCGTCGAAGTAGACTTGCCAGTCGTCGATGCCGGTTGTGTTGACGGCGGTGACGGGTGGGGCGTTGTAGTCGGACTCGTTGAGGGCGATTGTGTATGGCAATTTTCCGCTCGGGTTGGTTTTTCCGTAGAGGATGTCGACGATGGAGTTTCCGGATTCTTGGCCGGGAAAGTGCGCGGTGAGGATGGCGGTTACGTTGGGGTTGGAGGCGAAGGGGAGGTTGATGAGGCCGGGGATGTGCATGACGACGACGGTGTTATTGCAGACGGAAGCGACGGACTCGACGACTTCGTTGCCGGACCATTCGGCGTCGAGGGAGTAGCGGTCGGAAGACTCGGCGGCCCAGGCTTTGAGGAAGACGAGGCAGACGTCGGGTTTTTGTGGGATCCAGAGGGTGGAGATGTCGGTGTTGGCGAGGAGGGTGTTGTTTAGCCAGACTTGGACGAGGGACTTGTCTTCTCGGGCTTGGGCGGAGAGGGCGTCGAGAGGGGTGATGAGGTAGGTCGGACGGCCAGTGCCGGAACCGCCGCCGGCGACGATGGTGCCGTGTTCGAAGTCGTCTTGGTTGATGAGGCCGTTGGTAGGCTGGTCAGCGTCGTTGCCGAAGATGGCGATGGAGCGTGGGGCTTTAAGAGGAAGGGCGTTGTTGGTATTCTTCAAGAGGATAGTTCCCGCGGCTCCGTGGACGCGGATCTTGTCGCCATGATCCTCACGGACGTCTCTGCTAGAGTCGTTGCCGAAGTTCCAGTCGTTGCGGTAGTAGGTGCTGCGAGGAGAGAAGGTGTTCAAGTCCGCGGACGAGGGATCGGTGGAGGGGAAGTCTTTGTCCTGGCCGAGGTGGTAGTATGGTGTCATGATGCGGATAATCATGTCGTCGATTCGGGATTCGGGGACTGTGCCGTTGTTGACCATGGAGGTGATGTTGCCGCCATAGTACGACCCGACGCCGTAGGATGTTCCGTATGGACCGAGACCTCCGGGCATGTTCATGTCCAGACCGCCTTCGACGGAGGCCACGCCGCTGTGAGTGCCGCCCCAGTCGGACATGATCTAGATAGGATGTCAGCTCGGGGTTCATCTCGAAATGGACAATACTTTACTCACGTAGCCCTGGAAGCCGAGTTCCTCCTTCAGAATTCCATTCTGCGCCTTGGAGTTCTCACACGCATATGAGCCGTTCAATCTCTGGTACGCACACATGAACGAAGCAGCACCCGCCTTCACGCTGTTGGCAAAGGGCCAAAGGTAGAGCTCGTGCATAGTCCTGTCGTCGATGTTGCTGGAAATGGCCTCCTGGAGGACAGTGTTCAATGGCGCACCCTCACTGTAGTTGTAGGTTGGGTTTCGCTGAGTCTCCTGCTCATTGCCGATGTAGTGCTTGGCCGTAGCCTGGACGCCGGCATCTTGGTGCCCGCGAATGGTCAACTCCATGCCGATACCGGTGAGGTAGGGATCGGGTGAGAAACCCTCCCAGTTTCGGCCGCCGAATGCAGAACGGCCTAGAGGTCCAGCGACTGGTCTTGAGATGTGTTAGGAGAGGTTAGATCTCAGGGGGAGGCTTTCAACTTACGAAAGTGCAACTTGTGCGCCCTTGCCTTTGAACTCCTTGCCCATCAGGTAGCCTCTCTCGTAGAGGATGTCCTTGTCCCACGTACTCGCAGCAGAAACACCAGCGGAGAAAACACTGGCGTAGTCGGCCACACGGATGGAGAGAGGACCATCCTGAAGACAGAGACCATTGAAGCCAAGTCTTGCAATCGGCGCAATGTTCCCGACACATGGACCGGGCTGACCAGTGACCATGAATGCTTTCTCCTCGAGAGTCAACTGGGAGACAAAAGCCTTGGCCTTTTCCAGAGCATCTTCCCATCCGCCAACACCGGTTGCATTGGCTGTTGCAGGGTTAGTATGGACCTCGCTTGACATGATCGGTGTGAGACGTACGAGAGGGCAACACAGCTGGAGAGTTGCCATATCCTCCGAGGATGGTCGTGTTCAATGGTTGTACATAGGTGAAGGAGCCCTCTGGTCGAGCAGGAGGGTTGTATGACTGAGCGGCCGCGCCGGACAACAGCAACGGCAGAACCGCTAGGTTCAAGAGAGTCGCCATATTGAGAATTGATGAGGAAGAAGACTGAACTTCCTTACCTTTGACAATGGGACACGGTCTCTTATAGCCATAGCCGCGAAGATCGCTCGCTTCGAATCTCGACAACGGCACCAGTTCGGCTTGAGAAAAATGGATTGTTGACCTCCACAACCCACACTCGATGCCGTCAGTGCAGAGGTACATGCTCATTCCCATGGGGTCGTGCGTGAACTTGGACAGCAGCGGAAGAGTTTACCCATGGGGCTAGAGAGCCGCATTGATGAAGAACGAGTGGACTCTGTGGGGCCATCGTGATGTTTAGCGCAGTGGTATGCAGAATTCTTACCTCATGCGGTGTAGTCCATAGTCGACTCGCCTCGAGGTCGGCTATGTACCTGGGAGGTAGTGGAGTGTAGTGGGCTCGAGGCTGGGGCATCCATGAAAACACGAGGTATAGCGCAGGCATCGAAGCGCGGCTGGAGTGCTGGTTTGTGGAGTTTGGTCGGTAAAAGACGGCGATGGTGCCGATAGTCGCCTCCACATGATGGAGAGGCCATGCGAGGCCATGTGGACCGCATTTTCGCTGTAGCGTCGTATGGTCAGGTGGGATGGTGAACTTTTAACCAAGGAATCGCGGGCCTGCTCGCCGTCTTGGCTCGGGAGGATGTGGACGAAATGCTGAGGCATCGGCTCTTGCGATCGGGAGTCGATGGAATTGTGCAGTCCTCGGATTCGCATGCAGCCAGAGGCCATATCGAGAATGCGACGGCCGCATTCCGCGTTATTCGTGTGCACAGAGAGTGATACCGCAGTCCTCGACATCGCCCGTAGCACTTGGCGCATCGCCGAGTCTCGTCTCTTGTGAAAATGATGTCAACCTGGCCGGCAAATCAACCTAAGCAGTCGTCTGGAGTCTCTACGAATAGCATTCACGACTCGAGTCGGATGTCCTGCGGTCAGCGCACCGCCACCGTCTGGTCGTAGGCCTTTGCCGCATTGCCAGGTACCTTATACCCTCGCATGTGGTGGCAGATGATGAGGCGAAAGAAAGAAAGAGTCTGCGGTCATAGGTGTTCTCGACAACCTAAGCCTCTTGCTGACGCGTGGCGCTCCAAGGCTGGGCAGCCACATCAAGACCCTACCTTAACTCTGCCACAACCACTTCACTTTTGCTGCCGCGGCTTCAATCTACATCTTTGGGTCACTACACTCCATACCATACTCGAACATAGTCAACACATCCCTCATTGCGACCGCGACATCAACACATCAGACTCCGCGCCGCTTCCGCCCGATCTCAGCGACTCAAACTTCCATCAAAATGTCTAAATACGTCCGTCCACTCCAATGCTTCCACTCCCCATCTCCACCTCACTAACCCTCCTCCTCACAGGACGCACCCAACGCCCCACCCCCCGGCTACCCGCAACAACCTCCCGCCGCGCACTACGACGCCGGTCCCGCCAACGCAGACTACTACAACTCCGGCCCTCCCCAACAATACGGAGGACAACCTCAATATGGCCAGCCCGGACCGCCACAGCAATACGGAGGACAACCACAATACGGCCAGCAGCCGATGATGTACCAGCAACAGCAGTACCCTCCTCAGCAGGGACAGTACTACGGAGGTCCACCACCGGACAATAGGGGAGGAAAAGGAGGCATGGGAGCGGGAGGATGTTTTGCGGGGTTGTGTGCGGGTTTGGCGGCTTGTTGTTGTTTGGATATGTTGTTCTAAGGGAGGAGGGAAGAAGATGGGAAGGTGGGAAGATAAGAAGGAAGAGGAGTGACTCGAGATTGGAGACATCGGATTTGAAGATTGTTGTAGGATTGGTAGGGGTATATGCAGGATTGGGATAACAGGTAATGGCGGGATTCTAGTCGTTTGAACTGGTGGATATGGTCCTCACAGGCTGCGTGTACTGCTCTTATTCGTTGTACAGAAAATCGACGGTGGTAATATGATTTCCTCACATTGAAATCGCTAGAGACTGCTGCAGAGATACCTTCATCTCCGTTACCCTACAAACAACCTGAACCTTTCAAGCGCGGCACTTAACAAAACGCTAATGTGAAGAGAAAAACATTCGACAAACGGAGGACTCGGCGCATGCCATCTGCCACACTCCCAACTTCAACTCTTGGAAGCAATCGATCAACCATCAACCAAACGTCAACACCAGAAATCTCGTCGCCTCCATCATCGTCAATGGCGGCCAGCGAAGGTATCAGAGGACTGCGCGAGCAGATCTTCGGTAATCGCTCATCAAACAGATCTCCATCAAGGCGCCGTGCTGATACAGATCGCAGACAACGCAGCCCTCATCTTCCCACAAGCCATCAAAGACCATCGCAGCTACCAAGCCAGTCACATCGTCAAACCATCAGAGATTTTCAGCATCGTTACGCGCAAGGAGCGAACGCCGGTCAATGCCTACGCTCTCGCCTTCGGCCTCGGGCATCCGAACAGCGCGCCAAGAGCACCAATAGGCTACCAGGCGGTCCTCCTGGACGGCGATGTGGAATATCGAACGATCGTTGCAAATGGGGAGTACAGGGGCTCGGTCTCTGGGGCATTGGAGTCGCTGTTGGAAGAGCTCGCTCAGCTTGCGACAGCCAGACTCCGGTAAACGGCTGCTGCAGTGAGGACTTTCGAGCGGATTGAAGGATCGGAAGAGCTTTGGAGCGTGAGGAACTGGCACATACGCTCGCAATGAAGATCAGCAGCTCACCGACCTCCAATCTATGCTATCACATGTGTCAGTCCCAATCCGCCTTTAAATTCCTTTCGCATGTGGATTTGTTGTGGTGTCGGCTGCTGATGTCTTGTCAAAGAGAGAGAGAGTGAGGTGACCGTGGAGACCTTTCACGCCGACGCCAAGACCTGGGGTCGCGCCTTCTCACGTCGACCTCACCTTCATGGTTCACATGTCAGTGGAGGCAAGCTCACCCGCGGTACAATATCTGGCCTTGCCCTCATCGTTACCAGACAGAAGCACGCACAGCTGTCGAAATCCTTCCTTCGCTCAGCGAGAGCACCGTCGCTTGTCTCCTGAGTCTCCAACATCGCCGTACATGAATCACATCTGAACGCCGACTTCACCCAGACATCGCCGTCTGTCACGCTCATTGCGCCGCGAACGATCTCGACATCATATGACCGCCATATAGTCCGACAGAGCATATTTCACCATCTGACAACCCTCTCCATACACACCACCGGGCGTCGTTCCATTCCACATCATGGCTCAGCCAAGCGGCTCCGGGGGAGTCCCCCTCATCAGGCCAAACCAGATCGAACAGCTGCCCTTCCTCTCAGCACAGCAGAAGGAGCAGTACAAGACAGGTCTCACGAGTCTGTGGAACACATACGAGAACAATCCAGATGGTAGCCCCGAGAAGAATTCAGCCTACGAGAAGATCCGCACCGCGAGCACAAAGCTTATGAGTCAATTGGCTCATATCAAAGGGAACGGGGCCCGTCCAGGCTCGGGTGGAGGACAAGCACGGCCGAATCCGCAGCAAGTGGGCGGTCAGCAACAGGCGTCGCAGCAGGCTATGGCGGCACAACAGGCACAACAGGCACAACAGGCGCAACAAGCTCAGCAGGTGCAGCAGGCTCAGCAGGCTCAGCGAGCACAACAAGCACAGCAAGCACAGCAGCAGCAGCAAGGTCAACGTCCTGGCGGGCAATCCAGCGGTCAAACTGCTCAAGCGTCAAACTTGCCTGCTCCTAACCCAAAGCAGCAACAAGAGCTGGATGCTATCAACATCACAATTCCCCCCAACATCCCTCCACAAACCGCCGAAACTTACAAGGAGTCGTTGCGGAAGAGCTTGCGTGATGCCATTGTTCGTCGAGATGGCGTTATTGCTAGGGCGCATAGCCTCAAGGCCCAAATCGCTTCATATCAAGCACAGAACAAGCCTCTGCCGGAGCAAGCTCAGAAGCAATTCCAGGACTGCCGGAAGATGCTCGACAATGTGCAGAACAACTTTAGAGTGCTCAAGGCCCGAGCAGAAGGTCAAGTTGTGAATGACCAGCAGCAGCAGCAAGTGAATGGTGCGCCAACTCAACAGCAGCAATCAAGACCGGTGACGCAGCAAAATGTGCCCCAGCAACAACCGGACACAAAGCCGATGCCCGCTGCGCCTCAACCAAACGCGGGTTCTCCTTCACAACCTCAAAACGGCTTCCAAGGACAACCGCAACTACCACAAAATCAGCAAGGTCCGCCTCCGCAGATGAATCAACAAAACATGCAGCCACAGCAGCAGCCGCAGCCGCAGCAGCAGCCGATGTCTGGTGCTCCGCAACAACAGCAAAATCTTGCGCAACATCAACAACAAGCACAGAATTTCCAGCAACAGAACAATATGTCTCAACAGCATCCCAACCAGCAAGGTCGCCCGCCGCAAATGAACCCACAGCAGAATCAGGGGCAGAACATGATGCCGCAGCAGCAACAGCAACAGCAGCAAGCTCCTGTTTCTGCTGGCCCGGCAAACCCTCAACGCCCGCAACCGCTGACCCATCAAGGGGCCATGGCGCGCGCCGCGGACTCATACAAAAACCAGCAGCCAGGACAACAGCAGCAGGTGCAGCAGCAAGCTCCTCAACAGCCCCAGGTGCCGAATGGCCTCCCTTACCAGAACCCAGTAAGCCAAACGCCGCAGCAAAACACACCTCAGCAAGCCGCGTACCCAAACCTCCAGCAAACCACCGGTCAAACCAGCAACCCCAACACTAAATTCCCCATCCCAAAGAACATCCAACTAGACCCCCGCAACCAAGCCCCCGTCGCCGGTCCTCCCTCCCGCCCCACCCTCGCCAACCCAGGAATGCTCTTCAACCCGGCCATGCAGCGCGCACCACCCTACACCCTCGAAGGCGAAGGCGACCGCGTCCTCAGCAAGCGCAAACTCGACGAGCTCGTCCGCCAAGTGACCGGCGCCGCACCCTCCACCGACAACAGCGAGTCGACCTCCATCCTCATGCCCGACGTCGAAGAGTCCATGATGGAAGTCGCCGACAACTTCGTTGACGAAGTCATCACCGCCGCGTGCAAACTCGCCAAACTCCGCGGAAGCCAGACGCTCGACCTCCGCGACATTCAGATGGTGTTGGAGCGGAACTATGGCATTCGTATCCCCGGGTACAGTTTGGATGAAGTGAGGACGGTGAGGAAGTTTCAGCCCGCGCCCGGTTGGCAGAGCAAGATGCAGGCTGTTCAGGCTGGAAAGGTCATGGGAAGTCGGGATTCTTAGAATGAACCTCGGGTTACCAAGAGCGTTCCTCCAGCTAGAGGTCGGCATTTGCCGAGGCCGCAGAGGAGGGATACGGCGCCGTCGAATGGTACGGGTATGGACTGGCAGAACGATGCGCCGGAGTTTTGAGGGGTGGATTGTTGTCGTTTGGGAGGGAGTGCAAAATTGCTGAAAGGAGTTTGATGCGAGTGGTGCTTCACGGTCATTCAGGAGCTCGGAATCAGGGCAAGCGAGGAGTTGGGTAATGGGTGGGTGGAAAGTAGCGTTTGCTGTATTGTCTAGAAGAAGATCAAGACTTTAGCAGGAGTTGAACTGGCGTTCGCTGTACTGTTCACAAGGAGATTGAGACTATCGCAGGAGTTGAAGTGCTTTTTTGTAGTTCTACTGTACTAATACTTCATCACGACATGATACCTCATAATGCATTCCATCAAGAATCCTCCATCACTCACAACCCACCCACCTTCCAAACCTTGACCGCCGCGTCGGCCCCTGAACTCACCACCCTCCCCTCCTCCGTCCACACAACCCCACCCACGCCTCCCTGATGCGCATTCAACGCTTTAACCCTCTTCCCCGGATCCGCCAGACTCCACACGAAAACATTCGTATCCAACGCTCCACTTACAGCTTTCTTGCCGTCCGGCGACCACGCGATGGACGTCACTCGCGCGGTATGAGCAGACCAGCGATTCGTTTCGAGAGTCCAGGTGCCGGAGGTGTTGTTGTAGACGAAAATTTTGCCGTTGGAGAGGCCGACTGCGAGGTGCGTGCCGGAGGGGGAGAAGGTGAGGGCGGAGATGGGGGAGGTGGGGTCTTTGAGAACGGTGAGTTCTTTCAAGGAGGTCGGAGTGGAGGCGTCGAAGATGTGGACGGTTTTGTCGTCGGAGCCGATGGCCATGAGGGTGGTGAAGGCGGCGATGCAGGTCGGTGGAGAAGGGGTTTTGTGCTGGGAGACTTCGGCGCCATTGGCGTAGAGGGTTATGCCGTTCGCGGTGGCGACGAGGGTGTGTGGGGTGTTGTTGACTGTGGCTACGGCGATGCTTTTGGGCTGGCCCGGGGTTTTGAGAGCTGTGCCTGTGTACGAGTGTTGTGAGGCGTCGATGGTGCGGAGAGTGTCGTCCCAGCCGATGCTGTAGATGCGTTCACCGCTGGGTTCTGCGGCTATGCCGGAGACGAAGTTGGAGTGCGACTCGCCGTCGATGAGGTCTGCTGCGCCGGTGTTGAGGTCCCAGTTTCGTGAGCGGCCGTCGGCGCTGCCGGTCCAGAGAGTCTTGCTATTGGGTGCTGATGCTACCGCGTTGACGGCTTTTTGGTGGCCTCGAATGACCTTGACGGGCTTCTCACTGCCTTCTTGGAAGTAGTTGAGGTTGCCTTCCAGATCGACCGATATAACCAGTCCATCGGTTCGTCCACTCGGCCACGTCACGCCGACCTGCTGGTTCTGCACGCCCACAACACCCTCCTCGCCCATCCTCCAACTCTGGGTGCACTTGCCAACTTCAGCGTCCCAGATCTTGACCGTCTGATCTCCACTGCAAGTCACCAGTCTCTTGCTATCGTTCGCCCAGCTGACACCAAAAATGCTCCCCTTGTGCTCGCCTTCTCCAATCTGCTTCACCGCCTCTCCAGTCTTCCCATCATACAGCCAGATCCTCCGATCACTTCCCACCGTCACGAGATGTGCTCCATCCGGCGAGAAATGCGTGCCATACACATACTTGTCATGCTTGCCTCGCACACTCGTGTTGAACTTGAACGGCGCTCCATGGAAGAAGCACATACTCGTATCATCACTCCCCGTAGCCGCCCGCAGTGGCCGCTGCTGCCGAATGCTGACCGAGTTGATCTGCTGGCTATGTCCACTGATCTCTCCCACGCTATTGCCCGAGTCCGCCGTAATGCAGTGTCCGAATCGTTCCTTGCCGTCTCCGACCGCAATGATACGCTGGCTGTCTCCGTCCCATGCAATGTCGTTGATTCGCCCGGCGATGATGTGGTACTCTCCTTTAGTGTTCTCCGCGCCCATGGCGTCCCAGACTCGCACGCTGCCGGAGACATCGCCGGATGCTACGTAGAAACCTGAAGGGGAGAAGCGGGCGACGGTCGTTTGGGCGGTGTGTTGAGTGTACTGTTTTGACACGGCGGGATCGTCGATTGAGCGGACGAAGATGGATCTGTTGGAGGCGTAGGCGATTCGTTCGCCTTTGGCATCACTGGAGAGAGGAGTAGGAGAGCCACGGGTTGTGGTGGGAGATGCGGCCCATATGGCCTCTGGGAGGGTTGCGTTAGGGGAAGTCCTTGGTCGAATGGTCTGTCTTTGGCGTACCTGAGGTTATAGACATGGTCGGAGGCTTTCTGTCCAGAAAATGCGGTTGTAGTAGGTGTCGCTGATATGTTTACGAAGTCTAGAATATGGTGCCTGGAACTGACGCAACGTGGGAAGCAGCTCCCCACTACAAGTGGAGCTTGAATCGATGCCATTGATCAGACCTCACCTCTTTAAGGTACCTTACAAACAACAACGTCGGTCGACATCCATATACACCTTGACGATCCTCTCGCGTGTTATGAACACGATCCCACTGGACAAGGGCATTCACGACGAGCACTGGAAGAGACGAGGTAGTCCCAGCGTTCAACGCCTTGATACGGGCCCAGTCCTGTAAGGCCTTTGCATATATTCGTATATTAAGGCCAAATCTCTACATGGAAAATACTTGAATGATGGTACAGCTCAAAATCGCTACTCTTCATCCTCATAATCACCCCAATACGACAGCACCGTCGGGTAATCCGTCGTGTTGCCCGTCACACTCCCACCATACGTGAAATATCCCTCAGCATCCGGCAACGGCACCTTGGTGATCTCAGCCGCATCGCCCATAACCCACACGGTCTGCATCCCCATGATCATGTGCTGCAGAATATGGCAGTGGATCATCCAGCAGCCAGCATCCTCGATGCGTATCCGCCAGCCACGCCATCCCGCATCAATACCGGCATCCGTCTTGGTGCCGTAGCGGTAGAGCAGCGTCGTGTCGCGCTTCACGGGCTTGTAGGTCTCGAGCTTTTTCTCGTTCTCCACGGCATTGTAAGTGCCGTTGCCGCTGCCAATGTCGTAGCAGTGGCCGCCGTGGAGATGCCAAGGGTGGTAGTCGACGCCGCCGCTGTTGTTGACCAGGGAGCCGGTATTTTGGAAGATGATTTCAATGACCTATTGGACTGTCAGTATGGACGCGGTGTACTGGTATCGGAAGACTGCAAACTTACCTCGCCGACCTTGGCTGGCCATGTCAGGGTTGCGGGATCCCATCCGTTGTTTGCGATCGCAGCATCGTAGTTCGGAATGGCGGCTTCGCCGTTCTCGTAAATGTTGACCAGGTATGGCAAGTCGCCAGGCAGTGGATCACTAGTCTCGTTCCACATCAGGTTGTTGAGGAACCATTCGATGGTGTTCAATCTGATCTGGCGACCGTCAATGACGACTCTTCGAGTCACCTCGGCGGCGGTAGGAAAGTTGTTGTCCACCAGAGGCTCAAGAGCATATTCTGCCCACTCATAAGTGGCGTTGGTCAAAGTGATCGGTGCCTCGGCTGGAGGCGCGGTGATCTGCGGTGGTGCGTTGTTGTATCGTAGGATGGCGTAGCCTCTGAAAACAGCTGGACGATCCTTGGTCTCAAATTGGATGAGGAAGTCGGTCTGGCCGTTGAGCTCCTCCGGAGTCTTGGTGTGGAAGAGCGCATCGAATCGCTGTCCAGAAGCCAACTGCATATGATCAATATCGTATGGTTGAGTGTAAGCACCGTCAGCCTCGATGATGGTGAAATTGGGATGGTCGACGATCGCGAACTGAACCAGAGATAGTGCTGTCGCGCCGATGAATCGGAAACGATAGGTCTTGCAATGCTCGACTTCGATGATCGGCATTCCGCATGTACCCGTGCCTGCAGTCGAGTTGATGGAAATCCCAACGCCATTGATGAGCACGGCACTCGTCTCACCAGACCATGTGAAGTTCGTGGCGATCAATCCTTCCTCAATGCTGGAGTCGTTCTTCTTGAAGTGGTCGGTGATGTGCACGATACGCTCTTCGTCGTACTGGTAAGGCGGTGCTCCTTTGTCTAAAACGATCAGTGGACCGTTGGAGGTTGAAGCCTGGAATCCAACGTGTGAATGGTAAAAGTAAGTGCCGCTACAGGTCGATGAAGTTAGTAAAGGCGTAGAAGATCGCGGCGCCGAGTTGAAGGGCACGGTCCCTGCTGTCTTGGGCTTGACTCACGATTCTGATAACAAAGGATGAAGCTCGTAGTCGAAGTAGTTCTTTGGCGGAATAGGCCACTGAGAAACAGACGGAGTGCCATCTGCAAAAGGACTCAAGGCTTGACTGAGACCATGCCAATGCATGGTAGTGTTGAGCTCTTCCATATCATTGTAGACTCGCACCCAGGTTGTCTTGCCTGGTTGCAGGTAAATGGGCGGTCCGGGAGAAGTACCGTTGACCACGACCGAAAGTCTCGACTGGCATGCGATATCGATCGTCTCGAGCGAGACTCTGAGCACGAAGTCGGGCACGAAATTTTGGTCGTGCTTGACCAAGCCTCCATAGTGCGGAGGGAGATTGGGAGGTTGCGTTCCATTTGAAGCAGTCGCCGGGTTCGACGAGCCCGATTCCGGCGCGGGACATGATTGTGCTGCTGTCGTCGCCCAAAATCCAGCATAGAAAGGAAGAAGATGTAATAACTTCATGATGTGGAATGGAAAAGACAGCAGTAACGACAGTGGGCCCAAAACGTGAAGGTGGGCGGCGTGGTGGTATCGAGTAGGAAAGCAGACGAGTGTAGATGTAATACATACGACTGTAATTCCATGACCCCCGGCTGCCGAGCAGGGATAGCGATGCTGCAAGCCAATGAATCGAGCTTACCACGAGGCCTCATCGCATGAGCATGCCACATGCTGGCGGCGTTTGACCGGATCTGACAGCGTTTGATTTGATCGATCGCGACCAGGATGTAGCAATGTTTGCTGTTTGCTTGACTGCCGGCAATTGACGGCGACTCGCGAGACATTTCCGAACCTTTTCTGTTTCTCCTTACTGAGCTGTAGGGATTCGCAGGCATCGAACTGGAGACCACGACTTGAATAGCAGTTCAGCATGTCGAAATGGCCGCTCGCGATAGAGTCAGTATTCCAAGCTTTGCATGTTGGGTCCAGAACAGACATCATCTTCCGTCATCCATCTGTGCGTAATGCTTTTCTTGTCGAGATTCGAAACGTGGAGGCTGAGACTTCTTGGATAGAGTTCGGCTTCAATCTGCGTATGCCGGGGTTTCTCGAGTCAGTCAAGGATCCCATGTCCGATCAACACTCGAATTTCCCGCACCGTAGCTAAAATCGAATTCCTTTCGGCGTTTCGGGTTTTGGCATCGGATGCTGGTTGTTGAAGACCAGAAATTTCCAGAACGGGGTTCCATTGATCTCGACTTGCCATCGGGTATTTTTCTTGTAGATGGGTCGGCGGACATGTTCAATCGGACGGAGCGAACATGCTGGCGTAGAGCAGCCAGATAGAGACAGTGTGGAAGGAGGACCGGAGAGACATCAAGAAGGCTCTTGAGAAAGAGTGAAGTAGATGGTGACAATACAATAAATGTTGGAGAGGAAGGACCCGAGTCAAGACTCCGAAAGAAGGAGCGAAGCGGCTCAGCTGATGTTGTCTTCCTTCGTGGGTGACGTTCCTTTATATGAAGGCTGAGTTCTTGAGCAAGTATGAGGCCGTAAGATGGACAGGCCTGTAGATCCTTGAGCTGAGGTCGCGTGAAAGCTCTCGCCAAGCTCAAGGTAATGATCTACGCCCAATGCCAGGTGAATTGTTCGGCAATCATTTGCTTCAACAATGTTGCCTTTTTATCTTTTACGCTGACATTCGCTGAGATCTTGATCGCGTCGCGCTGAGAACGTACCATGCTGGAGCGGGAAAAAGGGGCAGCTCGGTTACCTGCTGCGATGAAGTTCACGGCTGTCACTTGATTGCCTCCGGGCATTATGTGCAACACTAAAAGTTGTTCGATCCATATTGCCGAGAAGAGCGAGCAGGTCTGATTGAAGCTGAAAGATCCAACGCAACGAACGCAACGACATGCCACAAAGGAGTCTGACCGGCATAAGCTGGCACCAAAACCTCATCTTGCCACCGCCATCTCATGTCGAGGTGGTGCATCTGCAGCCAATTCCAGCGGGCTCAATGGTCGTCCGGCAATACCCTGCGCCGGCTGGTGTTTGTACGCTGTATCCTCCACCGATGGAGGAGTCTGACGATACTGCGGTAGATGGCCCGCGTGCGAGAAGTAGTGCTCTGGTATCACACCTGGTGGATACTGTGGCCATGGCGATATGCCTTGCATCGGAGATTGCGTTGAGTACGGACTGTGAGGGTATGATGGCGGGCCAGGAAGAGGAGGCTGCTTCCTGGGATTACGACGTCGGCGCAGGCACACTGCCAAGAGTGCGATGGCGGCTAGGAACAGGACGCCTCCCGCGATTCCACCACCGATGCCTGCTTTGGCACCAGTCGACAGATCTGAGGACGAGTTTGACGTGGAGGTAGCGAGAGGCGCAGAAATTGTGGACGTGGTGGATGTGGGGCCTGACCGACTCGGAGGTGCAGAATAGCTCGCTGCAGCGGCGTATGTGGAGGGGCCGGGAGTGGCGCTTGCGTCGACGAATACTGAAGTCGTTGGGGCCTTCCGATAGGTCGTAAGCTGAGTGAAAGGAGTCGGGGTGTCTGTCAACCTTTGGTCAGTCCATGCCAGTAAGCAGAAGGCATAAGAGGCATGAGAGACATACACCCAGGTACTGCGGTCTCCACCCAAGAACTCGTACCATCTGTGCCGATGGTTGGCGAGTAATAGCCTGTGCTGCCGCCTGCTTTCGGCGGAAGCGAGACATACGGCGCCAATTGCTTTGGAGCATACAACGCGACCAGCGCGTCGCTACCCATGTCTTTGCAGCCCCTCGGCGTCAGAACAAGCAGATCTGGGGTCGGGTTCCACTCGCAGCCACAACTCTCAGGCGCATGGCAGACCCACGCATTCGAGAAGTCCTGGACATCATTGCAGTATTCCAGTGCCGTCCAGGGCGATTTGACTGACATCTGTCAACTCTGACCCGAGGTACATCACTGCCACGGTATCGCTTACGAGGATCGAAGCCGCACTTGTAAGGACAAGTCGAGTCCTTGTACGTGATATCCGTGCATCCATACCTAAAACGGAAGGGCAGAAGGGTCAGCGATGGTTCGGACACGGGTATAAGGACAAACTGAGACCTGCTGGCATAGCCCGAGAGACTATCTCGGACAGCTACAGGCGTTCTGCCCTTCGGTTTTCTTACATGTAAACGTTGCCGGTCAGTACGTTGTAACAGCTATTGCCAGATAAGCAGGTATCGCCCTGCAGACAGCAGGCGGAAGTTCCAGTAGTATTGCAAGGCACCAGATTGGAGCCTCCTCGGTACTGCGCACCAGGACCATAGTAACATTGCTGTTGTCCCAGCACTGCGATGGACACGAGAGCGAAGCAGGCGGCTGTGGCGAGGCGCTTGAACATCTTTGCAATGCACCTGTCGAATAGTGGATGAAGTATGATGAGAGTCGAGGCAAGGGATGAAATTGACCTGGAAGGTGGACGTGGGCTCGGAGTCAGCCCACGGGTCTCACGACACCAGCTACAACCGAATGTCTCTCGCGGCCGGGGCTAGCTACGAATAGTAGGTTGGCCAAGCGTAAGCAGATTGAGGCACAACGTCTGAACTGGCATGCAGTGCGCACCCAGCCAAGGGCGAGCCAGAGACAACGGACGAATTTCGTTGTTCGCAAGGCCAGAGGCGACATCGACTTCATACCCCTTCAGTAGCTTGCTTTTGCAATCGTGGAGATGTTCGGATCAATCGTCGTGATTATCAGGCAACGTCAAGGCATTGGGTTGGGGGGCTGCCAATGTCGCACCGCAGGCAATGTTTGCGGCTGATAGCGTGCATGATGCGCGAATGTCCAACAAGGACCAGTAGCTGAGCTCCCGGTGCGGTCGGCGTGTCAGCACGACACGAACCGTGTTTATCGACAGTGGTGACTCGGCGGAGGTTCAGGGCCAGGTACAAGTCCGCAACGTCCTACGGCGCCCCAGTGATTGGCATGAATGGCTTTGTAGGCCCGCCGAAGATTGTGTAGAACATCACCTGCGGCGGCCGAATAGCATGTGTCCACATGTTAGAAGTATGCCTCCATAACGCGTACCGGTAATGTAACGGAACGACTTCTTAGCCGGCGCGCTACCTCCGCAGGTCTGCTCACGAATATGCACCAGAAATCGATCTGAAGCCTTGATAAGGCAGGCTTGTCTTTCTAATGGATCCGGAAGTCGAAGTCACCATGGAATCGCCAAATGCGAGTAAACGTCGGTGTGTGTTCAGAAAAGAAGTGGCGGGTGACCCTTAATCTCCGTATGTTCTTCTCTTGATTGTCGCGAAGTCTGTCGAGATTGAGATAAGTCGTGGCCAGACAGTGTACCTGACGAACACATCTCCGGTCGCTTGTGGCCTGGGCTCACGCTGAGTAACCTGATGACCTGATGCCATTGCTTCTCATTCCTGCTCCATCTCGGCCCGACATTCAACGAATCTCACCACGCCTTTTATGACAGTAGCTGCATCTGTTCGCATCGTTGGCATTGCCAGGCCATGAAGGACGATCACACTTCTCCGCACCTGGCGCCGTATGAACGTCTGCCGTGACATGCAGAGCTAGGGTCATCACATCGACGCCTGGAAGGCTGAGCTGGATCCTGTACTGGACGTGGAACAGAGCAACGAGACAGAGGTCCGAGGCTAGTATGCAATGTAGCCATCCCAAGACTTCCGGTAGCAGTATGTCATTCATCACACCAACCTCTTGGAGGCTCAGTCGCTGAGTGGTTCAGACTCGTCATCTTCACTGCTGGCTGTCTTCGCTCCCTTCTTCTTGCTGCCTCCCTTCACCTTTTTAGCGGCCTCCTTCTGTCGCTTACGGTCCTGCTGCTCGGTGAGGCGCTTTCGCTCTGGTTCGCCCTTTCGCGCCAACTGCTTCTCCAGGCTCAGGAACTCCTCACTTTCAATGTCCATGCCCAGAAGGCTCTCCATGAGTTTGATTTCTGCTGCATCAAGACTCCTGTCTTCCTTTTCCTTGCCCTTCTCATCCTTCACAGGTACGCCATCATCGTCTCTGACCGTGATCGGCGTCTCCAGAATAAGGGGCATGCCCCAAAAGCGCGAGTCGTTGACAAGGGTATGGAATGCGCGCAGACCTAAGAACCCAGTTCCAATGTTGGCATGAAGGTCGCGATGAGAGTCGAATGGCGCTTTCGAATCGTTGATGTGCATTGCACGCAAATACTTGAATCCAACAACATCCTCAAACTTGTCGAACGTTTCCTTGAATGCAGTCGGGGTCCTCAGATCATACCCTCCAGCAAAAGTGTGGCAAGTATCGATGCAGACGCCGATACGATCTTTGTTGCTCACGAGCTCGATGATGTCGCGAAGATCCTCGAATGTGCTGCCGAGAACGTTCCCGCCTCCAGCCATGTTCTCTAGCAAGGTGATCACGGTGCTAGTCTCAGCATGGGCTCGGTTGATGTTGTCGGCCAGATGTGCGATGGCTTCGGCTCGGTCGTTAGACACCGTGTTTCCTGGATGTATATTGTATAAAGAGATCCCGAGCCTCTCACAGCGTTTGAGATCGTCAAGATACGACGTATAGGCCTGCTCTGTACGGTCCTTGTCTGTATGTGCCATGTTGACGAGATATGAACCATGAGGAACGACATACTTGCCTTGCTCATATGATTGTGTTTTGCAGTTCGCATGAAACGAGGAGCATTGATCGTCTGTCAAAGGTGGATTTGCCCACTTCCGTTGCGACTTCAAAAACACGGCGAATGCATTCGCGCCAATCTGAACAGCATTACCAACAGCATTTTGTACGCCACCTGCACTACTGATATGAGCTCCGAGGAAGAGCTTGTGACCAATTGTCCGTGCTGCGAACGGCATTGCCTCTGCTTCCTTCTCTTCTTTCGTTTTGCGCTTGCGAACGACTTTCTTCTTCTCCTCCTCCTCTTCGCCTTCGACAGCGTTCTCCGCCTTGACTTGCTTCTTTGTGCGCTTCTTCGCTGGGGCAGGCGAGGTGGTGCTGTCCTCCTCTGCCTCGATATCGGGCTCGACTTTCGGCTTCTGTTTGGTCGCTCGTGGCGTCGAGACTCTCTTCTTCGTCGAGGGGGACCCTGCTACTGCTTGAGGTTCCTCCTTGATCTTCTGCCTCTTCGAAGGGGAAGGTTTCTTGATCTCGACCTCTGAGGCTGGTACCAGATGTTCGATCTCTTCTTGAACGATCTTGCTGACCTTCCGTTTCGGCATTTCGAACAATCGACGATGGCAGCTCAATGCCGTCGACAAGTTACTGCAGCTCGAGAAGCTCGAGAGAATGACGCAAAGAGCGCTCGATAGCTCCGGTCGAGCCTGAGGCAGGAACAGGCGACCAAAAGTTTAGCCGGGTCTCTGAACATTTTTTGACTGACAACTCGACTTCTGAATTCACACATCTCCCACCACACGACCATGCCTAAATCCGCTCGAAAGCCTGCCAGCAATGGAGTCGGCAAAGGGGATCCGTACGCCGGCGCTGCGGCGCGCAAGAGCAAAGCCGCGAACAATATCTTCAAGATGAACACAGACATCGGTCAGCACATTTTGAAGAACCCCGGCGTGGCGCAAGCGATTGTGGATAAAGCAGACGTCAAGCAGAGCGATATCGTGCTAGAAGTTGGCCCAGGAACGGGCAATTTGACAACTCGAATACTGGAGAAAGCGAAGAAGGTCATCTGCGTGGAACAAGATCCTCGCATGGCGGCCGAAATCACGAAGCGATTCCAGGGCACACCTGCTGCGAAACGACTGGAGCTGATCCTCGGAGATGTGATCAAGATGCCTGAACTCCCATACTTCGACGTCTGCATCTCCAACACTCCATACCAAATTTCCTCGCCTCTCACATTCAAACTCCTGGCCACGAGCCCCGCTCCTCGATCCTGCGTACTCATGTTCCAGCGCGAATTCGCCATGCGACTATTTGCGAAACCCGGCGACAAACTGTACAGTCGACTGTCGGTCAACTGTCAGATGTGGGCAAAGGTGGATCATGTCATGAAGGTGGGCAAGAACAACTTCAATCCGCCTCCACAGGTGGAGAGCAACGTGGTGCGGATATGTCCGAAGAACCCGAGGCCGCAGATCAGCTACGACGAATGGGATGGACTTCTACGAGTGTGCTTTGTGCGGAAGAACAGAGTGCTGAGGAGTGCGTTCATTGGGACGACGAGTGTGATGGCAATGTTGGAGTCGAACTACAGGACATTCTGCGCACAGAACGAGATTCCTATGGATGATTCCCCGATCGAAGGTGCAGATGGTGAAGGTATGGACGTGGACGACGGGGACGACAACGCTGGAGAGGATGACTGGGCTGGCATCATGGACGTGGACGAAGATGAGGATGTACCCGACTTCTTCAAAGAAGAGGCGGACAAAAAGGCTAAGAAGCTGGCAGGCAACCCGAATCGAAAGAGGAAAGGAAAGGTTTCTGAGCTGGTCCGGGCAAAGGTCATGAAGGTCTTGGAGACGGACACCGAGCTGGCAGACAAGCGCTCAAGAATGTGCGACGAGGGAGACTTCTTGAAATTGCTGTATGCTTTCAACCAAGAGGGCATACATTTTGCTTGATCTCGAAGGAGATCCACTAGACAATTGCAAAGATTTAGCGAGGCGTTGGCAGGTCAAAAGTTGATATGACATGATACCGGCATGATATGATACCCATTCTCGAGCTCTATTCATCGCTGTTTCCCTATGTGAACTATGCGTCCATTCGGAATCTAAGCATCCTCTTCAAATCTCCTGACCAGAAGTCCTGTCTTCTGCAGATCTTCCTTGACCTGCTTGACCGTCCACTCTCCACGGTGAAACATACCCGCACCCAACGCAGCATCAACGTTCGTCTTACTGAACACTTCCGCAAAGTGCCCCGAGTTTCCAGCACCACTTGAAGCAATGACTGGGATCTTGATCGCAGCCTTGACACTGCGGATCAGCTCCAAGTCGAAGCCCGAATTTGTGCCATCCTTGTCAATGCAGTTCAGTAAGATCTCGCCTGCACCCATCGCTTCGACAGCTTGGGCGAGCTGGACGACATCGAGATCGCGAGTCTCGCGCCCTCCTTTGATGGTGCAGGCGTACCAGCAGTAGTTTTCGCCGTCCGGTCCCGGGAAGGCGGTCTCGATGGTGTTGTGCGGTGTGGAGTCCGGCGACTTGACGTACACGCGTTTGGGATCGATTGATACAACCACGGCTTGTGCTCCGTACGCCTCGCTGATAGTTTCGATCGCAGTCTTTCGTGTGAGCGTCTTGTTTGACTCGTAGTACTGCTCAGCAGCTGTGACGGCATCTGATCCGATGGAGACCTTGTCGGCTCCGGACTTGAAGTACAGCGTTGCGACTTCGAGCGCGGGTACCGTTCTGCCAGTCTCGGGATCGTGCGTATCGCGAATTCCACCACCGATCGTCAATGGAACGAAGACTGTCGCGGATGTCTGGCGCAGAACTTCCAGCATGGGTAGATCCTTGAGCGGCGTTTCTCGGAAAGAGGTGATATTGAGGAAAGTGACTTCGTCTGCACCCTGTTCGTAGTATTGCTGTGCCTTCTGAACAGGCTTTCCGAGATTCCGAACGACGTTATCAGATTTCTCACGGACATCGTACTGATCACCTTTCGTGACGACGAGATCGCCCTGGTCATTCGCACGCACGTCCAGACAGGCAATGATCCGGCGTGTGAGGCCTTCTCGTGTCGATGCCGTTTCGAGGTCTGTTGGCAACGGCTCACTTTTCCTACCCTCGAGGAAAGCTTTCAACACACGCTGTCCTGCGGCGCCACTCTTCTCCGGATGGAATTGTGTCGCGAACACATTGCCTTTTGCGATGGCTCCGACGAACTCCTCATTGCCATACCGGGCTTTCGCCACAGTCCAGCCGTCCTTCTCAAGTTCACCTTCTCGGTATGGTACCGCATACGAGTGGACATAATAGTATTTGCTGTCGGGTCTAAGGCCGTATATGCTTTGATTGCTTCCGCTGGTGTTTGCAGAATTCCATCCAATGTGTGGTACACTCTTGTCGCTAGAGTCGAAGCGTTGCAGACGAGCATTGATGATTCCAAGACCTGAAACTGCCGGGTTCTCTTCCGATCCTTCGAACAATGCTTGGATGCCCACACAGATTCCCATGAAAGGTTTGCCAGAGCGAATGTGCTTTTGCACAGGCTCGACGTATCCTGCATTCTTGAATTGTGTTAAGCAGTGACCAAAGTGGCCGACACCAGGAAGGATCAAGATCTACAGTTGCAAGTCGCCTGTTAGCCATCAGTTCGAAAGAACAAATCAATGCGTCCACGATCCTCACCTCAGCTTTTGCTACATCTTCTGGTGACTTCACCCATTCGACTTGCCAGCCAAGCTTCTCGATCGCATTGACCAGGGAGCGAATGTTGCCTGCGGCATAATCGAGCAAGTGAACGACAGGCATTTCGCAACACTGAAGATACTCGCAACTGTTATCGCATTGATCCGTAGCAACGCAAGAACAAGTGACGTTGTCGTGGTGGGAAAAATGTTGGTCGGATCTGACTCCAAAGTAAAGTTCGCACTAGATTTACTAGCGTCGCATCACTTTGCGAAAGCCGAATCCGAGATTTCGCGGCGACAACGAGACTTCACTGCAATCGCGAGTTCTTCTAAACTCATCCTCCAACACATCTACACCGTCCAAGATGGTGCGCAAATTGAAGCATCATGAGCAGAAGCTCCTGCGGAAAGTCGACTTCATCAACTACCCTGGCGACGACCAGCACCGCTCCGCAGCGGTCATCCGACGATACTCAGTCTCGAACCCAGCCGACTACACCTCATACAATCGTCTCGCCGGAAAATTGCGACACCTGGCGCACCGCATCGCACTTCTGCCCCCGGAATCAGCATTTCGGAGAAAACAAGAGGATGTTCTGTTGGAGAAGCTACACGACATGGGCTTGCTAGGCATCGGCGGAGGCGGAAAGGGAAAATTGAGCGATGTGGAGAAGAAGATCACAGTGTCTGCCTTCTGCCGAAGGAGACTGGGAGTTGTCATGACCAGATTGAGGATGTCGGAGACTGTTTCATCAGCGAACAAGTTCATCGAGCAAGGTCACGTTCGTGTGGGAACTGAGGTGGTCACCGATCCTGCCTTTCTCGTTACCAGGTATGGAAATACTAACATGATTTGAGCGGACCCTGTGATGCTAACACCCACGATAGGAACATGGAAGACTTCGTGACATGGGTTGACTCATCGAAGATCAAGAGGAACATCATGAAGTACCGGGACAAGCTGGACGACTTCGACCTGCTATGATAGTCCTGCATACCGCTCTGACCGGACGGAATACGGACTCCGCACAGCATATCGTTCCTGAGACTGGCGCCATGGGTGCTCAGTTCTCCTTGGTCGAGAGCTCACGGTTCTGAGAGATGCCCGGAGTGGGTAGTCGTCACGTGAAAGTCCTCGAGCACATGCAGGGTTTTGACGACCCCCCCACACTCCTCCTTCTTTCTGCGCACTACCTTTCCTCAACCTTCGAGCATTCACCAATCACGGCAAACATCGTCTTCGTCATCTCTGGACCCGTCTGGAAGGCAATCAAACGGTTTGCAAGACTTTCCAAAGCTATTTGAGCTCTTCTTTAGGACTCCTGCCATCATGCTCGCTGTCGCTACCACCGCCACTACCACGTCGTCGCTGAACCCACTCGAAAAGGGCAAGGCAGGCTCCAGTGCGCAAGGCTTTGACAGAGACGAAGGAAGGCTGCCATCGGGGTTATCGAAGTCTGTCGTCGCTCGCAAGTCTGCCTCGACATATTCCGCCCTACAGCAGCATCCTGGGTTCCATCAATTCAAGATTGAGAGGCCACCTCCAGCCGCGGGTGCGCGTCTGATGAAGACCACGAGGGATGCAGACGATGCGAAGCCTTATATCGATGACAACGAAGCTCTTGAGGTAGGCATGCGCGGCACAAGCCCTACAAAGCATAAATCTCACACGGCACAGCACGCCATCACCAAGATGCGACGAGACCGGGAAGTCTTCTCTGCTCAAGAATCAAAGGTTTCCCTCCGCCAGGCGGCCCTTGAACCGTCTTCTCCCAAGAAGAAAATAAAATCCGAGACCTCTCCTTCCCAAAGGCTCAATGCACGTGGTGGTGCCAAGAGATCGGCCGTGCCAGGATTAAGCGCCACCCACCCATCACAATACACTCGCCCACTGCCCGTCAAAGCTGAACATCCTATGTCGCACTCCCGAGTGTCTTCAAAGCGGCCACATCATCGCCCAGTCCATGAAATGCAGCCTGAGCTTGCTGTCCCACCTTGGCAAGTCTACTCCGACCCCAAGCGCTTGACCTCGGCGGTGCCTATGGTCAACGATCCGAGAATCCGTATGCTGAAGATGGACGTCAAACCTGATCAGCCTAGTGTTGTCAGTCCTCTGTTCATGATCGCGTTGCCATTGGGCACCTTGATCGAGGGCGCGAATCGGTATGAGGATGACAGAGTTTAGCGTGGGGTATGAGTTGAGAAAAAGGGGCAATTTCCTAGGCTCCATACTGAACGCGTGTGTGCGTGTGCTCAATTCCGATTTCCGTGGTCTCGCTCAAACCACACCGGACGTGTCGATCTGCGGTGGCTTGGAGTGTGCAGTCTGCGCAAGAGAGAATTTGGGGTGGCGAAGCAGTAACGACGCGTTCGTTCCCGGGGAAAGAGACTATGATCTGAGCCGTCGGAGTCCAAGGCGATGGATGCGTTTTGATCGAAGCAATGGAGATATCTGGAGCTGGTCATGGACAGAGTGCGTGGACTTTAGATGGTTTAGCGAGTTAGCCTCGCCTTCCAAATCGTGTCATGCTACAAATCGCTACTCGTACGCTCTGGAACCCACAACGTGTATAGTAAAGACTCACGCCCTCATTACGACCAGTCAATCTGAAATACCGTCTATGACGTTTACCAAGGAGCAAAAATTATGCTCGTGAGGAAGTGCGGTGAACTTCGATTCCTCTTCAAAATTCGGAAACGGCTCCGATTCCGCTTTTGCGCCTCGACCGGTTGAATGATGTCCCGGCCGATGAGGCATCTCTTTCTTGAGCATCAACACTCCTCTTCTATCAATGGAAGATCTGGTATAAACAGCACAGTCCAATCCGGGTCGTGTAGTTGAGCGCAATACGAATCTACATCTTTGACTCCCGTGCTCAACCCTCATCCAAACACTTGGACCACAAGAATCATCTCGACATGTCGGTCCAGAAAGTCGCCCTCATTACAGCAGGCACAGCAGGTCTCGGAGCACAAGTTGCTCGCGTGCTGGCACCTGACTTCCGTGTGGTATACTCCAGAGCACTCTCCAATCTGGACGCATAACAATGTACTGACATCCTGTCCCAGGCCATCAACTACGCCAACAATACAGAGCGAGCCAACACCCTCATCAAGGAACTCGAGACCATTCCCAACACAAGCAACAGTGCATCAACCTCTCCACGCTTCGCCGCCTTTCAAGCCGACGTCGGCTCCCGCCCTGCTCTCCAAGAATTAGTCCAACAAACCGTCTCGACCTTCGGCCGCATCGACCTAGTCGTCAGCAACGCCGGCTGGACTCGAATCACCAACTTTGCGAACCTCGAGGAAGGCATGATCGACGAAGACTGGGACCGTTGTTTCCTGTACAATGTCAAAGCACATTTATGGCTCCTTCACGCTGCGAAAGCGGAGCTGGAACGCACAGAGGGAGCATTTATCACGACGGCGAGTATCGCGGGAGTCAAGCCCAGTGGAAGCTCGTTGCCGTATGCGGTGACAAAGGCGGCGGCGATTCATTTGAGCAAAAGTTTGGCGGCGATTTGTAGTCCGAAGATCAGAGTGAATTCTGTGAGTCCAGGACTGTTGCTTACGGAGTGGGGGATGAAGTTTCCCGAGGAGAAGAGGGAGGCGGCGAGGGAGAGGACGGCGTTGAAGCGGTTGGCTACTGTTGAGGTGAGTTTTCTTCGAGACGCTTGTGCCCGTTCATGAACTTGCTAACGTGGTACCAGGACTGTGCCGATCAAATCCGGGCGCTGGCTTTGAATCGATCGATGACGGGACAGAATATCATTATCGATGGTGGATTGACTTTGTAGATCGACAGATATACGGTCCAGTCTCTGTGCTCCCATCGTCCTTTGTCGAAGGTCACACAGCGCCCTCCCTGGGATGCATGACATATGCACCTTCCCAGTTCCGCTCCCAACACTCATCCCCATCCCACTCGCACGAGCGCATCGGCACAAGATGGAGCCGTGTTCCCTCTGATCATCTTACCAGATCCGCGTTACAATCAATCATCATGTAGTCCATCTGGATCTCTGGACGACCTCAAATCTTGCTTTCATGCAAGGCCCCGTGTGGCCCTCGCTGAAGCCACATGGGTCATCGGGAAGTTTGCCTCTCACAAGCGCACAGAGTGGTTGTGCAGGATCAGAAACTTTCCTTTCAGACCTTGCGTTCGAGGCAAGGTTCAGCGTGCAGCGAACGCAAAGACAACTTACATTTATACTTCCCTGACCTCTTTCATCTCTGTCGTGCCTCTTCTCTCGCCCACCTCGTCATTTCGTCACCTCATCTCGACATCGCGCGGATCATGCGGACCACAACGCTCGCTCTCGTAGGACTCGCCATGTCCGTCTCCGCTTTCCCATTCCCTTGGACGAGTCTTCGCAGAACAAGCGACTCGGGCTTCATCGCCGCCGATGAGCTCAATATTCTTGCTCCTGTGCGAGTGGGAATCTACATTTGCCAGAACGCAGATTGGGTAGGACCTTGTGAGCATCTGTTGAACGGACCGGGAATGTGCAGTAAGTTCACTCGAGAATATCCAGACACCGTTCCGTGAGTGCTGGGCACTGACAACGCGATAGTCAACCTCAGCGACCAACTTGCCGGAGAAGTGAGCTCGGTCGGACCGGATCCGGAAGCTTCGGGATGCACCTTGTTCGAGTAAGTTATCCGTCCGCTGTCTGCATGCGTAAATATACGACTGTGACCAAGGCTAATGCTCGATAATCTGATTGTAGGGAGAAGAATTGCAAAGGCGACCAGATTGTGGGACTGAAGACGCCGGGAGAGTCGAATCTGGGTCTGAGTCCGCAAGCCGGGAGGTTCAACGATGTGTTTCGGAGTTATATCTGCTATTAGTTGGGAGGAAGGCGATGGAGAGACATTGCGAAAGACGGGGAGCAGCGACCGATAGTGTTGATGCCTCAGGCAGGAGTGCTTAGATTGAAATTCGCTTAACAGATACGGCCAGATGCACATCAGATTTGGCCCCTGCTTCACCAACCACCAGACACCTCGACCATGCATGTGCATCCCTTGCAAGCGGCACACTACGTTGTACAGGCGACGCCTTCGTTATCAGTCACCTCACCTGCTCCTTTGGATAGCTGGATACAACCTTCCTAATTGAACCAGCGCCCTCCGTCTCGTGGGTCGATCAAGCTCTACTTCGACCTTGGCATGGCCGCAGATCTTCCAATTGAAGCTCGCTGCGCCGGTTGCCAAGTCTCGTGTATCCTTGGTTCACGGACTCCACACCTTCCATTGCTCCTTCCGTTCCTGGTGGCGCGCAGATCAAGCTTGCAGAGATGCACATTGCAGGGCGGAGGGGGCGTGAGGGGAAGACAGCCGACAGGTGAGGTTGGAAGAGAGGGTGCTGACTGTCCGTCCACGGTGATGGGTGTGGGACCTTGATGGCTGCAATTCTGGTACAAATATGAGCCTGATAGAGACTATGTCTCATCACTTCTTCTAGAGCACCTCTTTGCCACCATCCGGACGCAGCATACCGGATCCATCAACACCCATCGAGAATCACGAACGACGAGGCTTGACCGACAATCCCGTCAGCCCCGTCGGCCTTGCCCGGCTTTTGCTTCATGTTGAGTGCAGTTGGGCTACGACCGGCGATAGCATTGGTGCTGAGCGAGTCCACTGCAATATACGCCGCGTTTTCTACACATTCTTCTCGGCCGACTGTCCTTCTTCCGCCCTGTCACCCCGACTCGTGCATATGTCGCACACGATCAAGAGTCGGCCGACTCCGACTGGAGGACCAATTTCTCCGTGCTGGCCATTCAATCTATCAAATGACCACTCTACAGCCTACTTCCGCATTGCAGACCAACCATGCCAAGGAGTCTCGCGCTGGACCCTTGCAGAATCTCCTGCCTTATTGGGTAACGACTGGCATTGCAAGCTGCTAAACTAGCCAACCACATGTCCCTCCCGACCAATCAAGGCACTTGTCCGGCGAACGGCGATAAGTGATCGTCTGCAAAGTGCCCTGCTTTGTATGCGAAACATAGTAGCTCGATGCTATGGTGCCTTCTCGTGTGGTAGACACGCGAGACAAGCGTGACAAGCGAGATGGATGGAAATGGCAAGTCGCCGTTCAGCAAGTCCATCTCAGGAGTGGGTATAAAGAGGTCGAGGTAGGTCGAGTTGGAGGAGCGTTTCTCTGATATCCTCATTCAATCATCTCATCTCATCTCATCCCAATCTCCATTTCCAACACCGCCAACATGAGAGTCGCCATCTTCCTCGCCGCTGCTTCTGCCAGCTTCGCCTACGCCAAAGAATACGTTCGTTGCGGTACTCCCAATGTCTCCGACACCCACAAGCATGAGATGAACGTTGCCATCGAGGCTGCTGCAGACAGCATCTCCGCTCAGGCTGCCAACGTCGACGTGTTCGTGCACGTTGTCACTACTTCCGCCAAGTCGAGCCGCTACACGCAGGCTCAGGTCAACAGACAGATCCAGGCCATGGTCAGTACCTCTCCACCTCAACTCAAACGTGAACGCCCAATTGACGCTCCTCACAGAACTCCGCCTACAGCTCCATGGCCATCTCTTTCAACCTCATCAGCACCGACTTCACCGTCAACAACGCTTGGGCCGCTGCAGGCCAGAGTTCCTCCGCTGAACTCGCCATGAAGCAAGCTCTCAAGAAGGGCTCATACGGCGATCTCGACCTCTACTTCCTCTCCGACCTCGGCGGCGGCCTCCTGGGATTCTGCTACTTCCCCGTCGCCAGCCCCACCACCCGCGACCGCCAGCTCGACGGCTGCATCAACTTGGCCGACTCCCTGCCCGGCGGCTCCGCCACCAACTACAACATGGGCTACACCGCCGTGCACGAGGTCGGTCACTGGTTCGGTCTCTTCCACGTCTTCCAGGGCCAGTCTTGCTCCGGTGCTGGTGACTCTGTGTCCGACACCCCGATTCAGTCGACTGCCACCAGCGGCTGCCCGGTCAACAAGGATTCTTGCCCGAATGCTGCGGGTCTGGACTCGATCAGAAACTTCATGGACTACTCGTACGATTCTTGTATGACTGGCTTCTCTGCTGGCCAGAGCACTCGTGCCAACTCGCTTTACAGCCAGTATCGTGCTGGTAAATAAGCGTTGGAATGAGTTGATTTGAATGATGGCATTTTGAGCGAGGCGTGACGGCGATGAGCAATGAGCGATGAGTGTCACGGGATGATGAAGGCAAGCATATGTTGATTTCTACTGTTGGTAGAAGAGCCGCATAGTTTAGATATGGAAGGCAAATGAAGCATGAACCGGGATGAAATCTACTTATTCACTTCCGTCTTGTCAAGAGTAATCCATAAGTAAAGTGGGGGCGGACGCCCCATGTTTGACACGTGCGAACGCGACTACCACCTACCTCACTTCATCAATCAACCATTAACAACTTCGTATCCTTTCCCACAATCCAACAACACCGCCCAACCTCCATCCCCATCAAAACATACCACCATCATCACAATGTCCTCCAAAATCTCACGCAAGCGTGCCGCCGCCTCCGAAGACCACTCCGACACCAACAACCAGCAGACCAAGAAATCCAAAAAGACCTCCGGCTCCAGCACAGAAATGCAAACCGACGCCGATGGCAATCCGTTCTGGGAGATCTCGAATAAGCGTCGCTTGGGCGTCAGTACGTTCAAGAACAATGTCATGGTCAGCATTCGGGAATTTTACGAGAAAGACGGACAGGCGTTGCCGGGGAAGAAGGTATGTTTCTACTTTGCTTGTGAGATGTGAGAGTTTGGAAGCGGAATTTTTGGCGTGGTGCGTTGTGTGCTGATGATGTCAACGTCTAGGGTGTGACGCTCACGACGGAGCAGTTCAATGCTGTGATTGAGCTGTTGCCGCAGATTGAGCCGGTGTTGAAGGAGAAAGGAGTGGATGTCGTGAGACCGGAGTACGATCAGGTGGGCGGGACTGCGGCGAAGGACGACAGTGAGGATGAGGATGAGGCCGAAGTTGAGGAGGAAGTGGTCAAGCCGGCGGAGACGAAGAAGGTGAGTCGACTTGACAAGTACAAGAATAAGAACAAGAAGAATCACGAGAGTACGAGTGAGGAGGATGCTGGTTGAGTTTGCTCTACGCCGATGGAAAGAGGGCCAGAGGAGCCGAACCGGATGGCCCTGAGTTGATGGATTCCTGCAACATGATAACGCAGGAAGAGTAATGCACGCACGGCACCGCGATGGAACCGCGACAGCCGGCCTGACAAGATTGGCATGCCCATCTATCAGGCAGCCTTGCTACCGCCCCGAACACGAGACATGGTTTACAGTGTCTCAGCGCCTGAGTATGCTGCATCGCAGTGGGTGAGCAGCGCGGTGACAATCAGCCAGTAATGCAGCGATCACGCAAGACTCACGAGCTGAATCAGCTCACTGTAGCATACATCTCGAAACAGCGAGTTTCTCTGCTTCCAGTCTCACTTGCGTGCACTTCACCTCTTTGTCTTGCAAAGAGCGGCGGCATGAGCTCCAAGTGGTCTCAGACTCGGTCTTGTCTTCGAGACATGACCTGAGCACCTTCGTGTCAGAACGCAATACATAAACCCGCATCGCTTCCCTTCCTCGTCCTTCATCACAACACTTACCATTACACTTTCTCGCCCTCCATCAGCAAATCATCTCGCATCACCGCTGCTCTCTACATTGCAAACGACGAACAATCCTCACATTACTCAGCCAACTGACCTGCCTCCCACGATGTTCGGAATCGCACAGGCCCTCACTAACCTGACCTCAGTGCCAA
Source organism: Zymoseptoria pseudotritici STIR04_4.3.1 (assembly GCA_000223685.2). Lineage (NCBI taxonomy): Eukaryota > Fungi > Ascomycota > Dothideomycetes > Mycosphaerellales > Mycosphaerellaceae > Zymoseptoria > Zymoseptoria pseudotritici. Next base: position 58,526 of record AFIR01000556.1, read on the forward strand.
CCTCCCAACAGTAAGTCTTCTCGCAAATCCATTCGCACCGCTTGGGCTGACGATCTACAGACTTCTCGAGGATACGTCGGACCCGTTTCTGCTGCTGCTGGCATTCGGCTTTGTCGCCGTGCTTGAGGGTTACAGAATACGCTCTGGCGCAGCGAGTGAGCAGAAAGCAGCAGATGAAGAGAACCCTGCTCTGTAATGGACCGGTTCGGATCCAACGGCCAGCAACGATATTTAATACGCATGAAGCCAGTCGTGTCGTCGGATCGTTCCTGTCTGTCTCGGCTGGCTCGAGACAGGGGCGACCTCACTTTCCTGCTGGGACAGGAAATGGCAGTCGCCTCGTAACTTTCTCACTGAGCTTTCCTGCTGGATCAGGGAATGCTCAGTACCTTGCACCTTTCTTTCTCTACACTTGCTGCAAAATCAACAACCAAATCTCTTCCTTGCACTCGATTCGAATACCAACATCGACAACGACGACTGCGCACTCTCCTCCCTCCATCCCATTCGAAACCCAGTACAATGGCCCTCCTCTTCCAATACCTCCCTGCGGACGCCAAATCCAAAACGTCAGAGATCGAAGATACCGTGCGATACGCTCATCAACTCATGAAACAGCAACAACCGTGGGAGGAGCACGAGTAAGACACTCTGCTCGTGTTCGTATGCCGTGCAACCTGAGCTGACAGAGACAGATGCGTTGAGTTGCGTAAAAGAGATGGCGAGCTGGCAGAACTGCTGTGTCACATCGAACGGTATTGTGATCGAAAGACAGCACGTCATGAGGGGCGGTTTCACACGATCATGGGCAGCGGCGATGATGCTGAGCAGAAGGCCTTCACGGGAAGAGTTACCGGAAACCATGACGGTTCTTGTCGACGAGTTGAGCCCCTGACGAATGCGGAAGGCTTCGGGACGATTGCGGTGTTGGTGATCCTGTGGATGCTTTGGCGGTGGTACTGCTAAACGGGCGAAGAGTGCTTGCCTCACCTTCTTGGCTTATGGTCCGGGACGAGAAGACGTTACTGCGAAATCCACCCGGACTTGAGATGTTGTGGGTATCGGAAGACCTTGGTTGCTATATTGGCATGAGAAACGCTGTCGACGGAGAGTACAAAGCACAGAGTGAAGAGAAGGGGATATCGACATACAGCAGATCATCAAGGCAATCATCGGGAAATTGAATAGAGCGCATCTGTTCTTCGGGTCGAAGGGAAAGCCGCCATCGGAAGTACAATGCAAACCACAATGAGCATAGTTCAAACAGACATCAAGCAGCCATACATCGCATCCAGTGACAAGCACAACTTCGTCCTTCCAAGCCAAAAGATCCAACAAGAAAGGTTCCAACACCAAGAAAACTCACAATCCGTCACCCACACACCACAGTATTCCTGAACATCACTCCCTCAAGGCTTGTGCACCACCAACCACACAGGAGGCAGTCCCTGACCCCTCTTCTCAGTCCACCCCATGCTCGCCAAGTTGCCCTTTGCCTTGTCGTCCTTGTACGGAATCGTCGTCCCCTTGATCCATCTCCCATCTCCACACTCCACCACCTCCGTACACGCCCAGTCCTTGCACTTGTCCTTGTCGTCGCTCGCACCCATCACCCTCTCAACAACCTCCTTCACGGAATACTGCGTGCTGACCTTGAAGATCTTGAACGCCAGACCTTGGCCTTTATATTTATCCTCCCAGATCGGAGCGCCTTTGTTAAACACATGCAACATCGTATGAGCCGGAGGAAACATGTAGTTGACGCCGGGGGCTAGTGCTGGTGGTGCTTGGGAGCCGGCGGCGGGTTGTGTGACTGGGGCGGTCCAAGTCGTGCCGTTCCACGTCGTACAGCCGTTGGCCACGGTAACGCCTGGCTGTGCTGGTGGAAGAATTTGAGAGCGATCAGCGGGTTCGGCTGATGCGATGGCTCCGAAGTTGGGGTAGAAGACTTGGTGTGCGTAGCCGGCGGGAAGAGGTGGGCTGTTGTAGGTTGTTCGACCTGGAGGAGGGCAGGCGGGTACGTTCCAGTAGGGAGATGATTGACCTGGAGGAGCGCTGGCGGGCACGTTCCAGTACTGCGAGGCCACGATTGGAGCGGGCACTGAGCCTGGGGGTGGGATGTAGCCGGGTCCTGCGCGCCAAGCGTAAGGTGCAAAGCTCATATGGGGTGAAGGGGTATTGGGCGAAGATTGGGTGGCTGTATTGTGTTGGAGGCTTGTTGATGCTGTGGATGTGATGTCAGAAGAAGTGGGATTGAAGGTGTGGGATGAGAGGGACTAAGTAGGCAGATCGAGGATGGAAGAAGTGGACGTCGGATGGCCAGCAAACAGCCGAAAGCCATCATGCGGTATTGAAGACGGCGGTCACACGTTCACGCGGTCGGGAAATGGCCCATTGGAAAAGATCCGGTGAATGGGTCGACCATGTGGCCACGCCCGACGGGACGAGGTGTGATCTGGTCTCAAGGGATGCGTGACCATTCGCTTCCGGCCTAAGGACGGAACGATTCGTTTGTCTAGACGAGATGTGCTTGCTTCGAGCATCCTGTTTGTCCACATCAGCGCTGGTATCGAGATCATGGGAACGGTCAGCCTACGGCCAAACAATACAAGCTCAAGAAGTATTGGCGCAGTTCGGGCTGCATTGGTGGAGGCGAACCTCCAACATGGTATTGATACAGTACTCTTCAGTATATCGTACCCATCATCATACACCGGCAACAACGGCCAACCCTTCGTAGATCAGCTTCCGCACCGCATAGAAGCTACCCTCGTTGTCTCTTGTCCGGGCCATCGGCCTTCCCATTCCGCCCGCCCCAGCTTCAACCTCGATCTTTCCGGTGGTAGACTTCCTCACGACAACGGTGTTATCGATAAGCAGCGTACCCTCGCCACGGAACTCTGCCGTGTGTCCAGACTCCCGCATGAGGTTCCTCAGGTCTGCCAGGCGCAAATCTCCAACGTGCACAGGCTGCGTGGCGCGGTGATGGACTACGCCAACGCCGCCGGCAGCCATCATGTTGACGAGATCGAGGACAGGCATCGAAGGCCTGGTCTCGAGACTTGTCACCTTCGTATCTTCATCCTTTTCGCCCTTGATGAGCTTGAGCTTCTTCTTGTCGCCTTGATCCGCGACTTCATCTGTCTCTACTTCTTCCACTTCCAGGCGCCCCGTCAGAGCCACAACTCCCAAGCCTTTTACGTTCTGCCATGTGAGCTTCTTGACGAGCTGTCGGCTCAGCTTGAGGGTCCACGCGTTTGTGTCAACGCTAGCATCGACCATCTCGCCGATGATTGGAGCGAAGACATCGGTCGAGTTGCCATCGCCCGCGAGGAGTGATCTGCAATCTTCTGCGAGTGTCTGCGTCTCGGAGATGCTTCCCGAAATCAGAATGAGCTTCCGCGGTCGAATAAGAGGAATCAACATCTGCAAGTCTCGCTTTTCGTGCAGTCCAGAGAAGTCGACATGTGCAATGCGGAGATGCAAAGCGACAGTTTGAGTTGTAAAGACAATCTTTTGAGGGTCATCGGCGGCCGCATCTTCGGGCTCGTAATCGCTTTCACCATCACTTTCTTCGTCTCCATTCGCAGCGCCGTCGCCTTCGCCAGTAGCTTTTGCGATCAGAGCGTCGATGTCGTCGGGCTGTCGTGGTTCCTTGGACTCTTCAGTCTTGCTTCGTTTGTTCGATTCTTGTTTGAGCGACCTCCTTCCTTTCCCGCCAGAGCCATTCGAAGTGGCGGCATCGTCCCATTTCCTCTTTTGACCGACCGCCGGTGCTTCTTGCTTGACGGCTTCCCTCATGTCAACACCATCAACATCATCTCTTTCCTCCGCACGGAGGTAATCCTCAGGCCTGATGATGTCTCCATACTCATCTGCCTTTGCCCTATGTGCCACGAATGGAAACATCTTCTCTCTTCCGCGCTTGTTCCTCACATCAAAGTCATGGATATTTTTACTCCGCAGCAAGACATTGATACCGAGCTCAGCGTCTGAGAGGCCGACTTTACGCTTATTCGTTTGCGTCATCTGTGCCGAAAGGTTCAATGCGCGACCTTGATGCTCGGTGTCCTCATCCTCATCTTCTGATTCAGACGATTCTGAGGCTTGATCATCTGCAATCTCAGTGGTGACCGCATCATTGGCTGTATTGTCACCTTGTAGGCTACTATGTAGCTGTCGTTGGCGAGCAATGTATTGTTGGTACAACATGTTCTCGTCTCCATCGAGCGTTTCCACAGCATAATTTCGTAGCGACACCTCATGACCCTCTGCTCCGACCACTCTCGCGCCAGCTTTCCCTGCGGACCGCTCCTGCCAACACTTTGCCAGTTGTGCTGCCAGACTGGGGCTGGCCGACTTGCCGTGGGAGACGGTCTCGGTAAGCACGACCAAGTTTCGAGAATCTGAAGCTAAGGTCTCCAGAGCTGATCTCGAGAATCCCCATTCTAGTGAAGCATCACTGGCAAGCAGGATACAAGGACTCGACCTCTTCAATGCTCGATCGAACTGACTCTTCCTCTCAATCTGCTTGACGAAACGCCAGTCCAGCAACGTCGGCACCTTCTGGTTCTCCACCTGCTGCTGACCCATAGCCACCTCGGCATCTCGAATAATAGACTCATCTAGCCACTCCAGCATTCCTTGCAGTTGACGAACGGTACTCGAGCTAGTCTTACTGGCCATGTATATTTTCGCATGTCGATACGTATCCGCGTGGGGTCCGTTGATGTTTTCCTTCCAGTTTTGATTGAGCACGAATGCCAATTCTAGAACACGAGCAGATGAGTCTGTCGGTATGAAGACTTTGCCCCCTTGCGCGATCGTATCTCTGATCAAACCGACCAATGTCTCGTCTCTCTTCTTTCGTGGCATGGTGTCCGTCTTCTCTACGCCCTTCGAGCTGCATATCAATGCTGTCGGTCGACGCAGCGCCTCGATAATCTCAGCCCCTCCTGAAGCGCTTCCCAGCCATGCTGCGCCTGAGAGCAGATTCTCGCGTCCTTGATTCCAGTCTGCCGCATACACAATACTCTCCATGCTGTGTTGAATGTGCCATATTGTACCACCGATCGTGTGTCCTGCACTGTATGCCGTGATCGTGAGATTCCCGAGCGAGGGTGACCATGGCGATGGGATCGGCTGATGTGGCTGGCTGTACTTGAGAGGATGGATGAGGTTGAAGTATGAGGCGATTTCGTCAGCCGTTGGAGGCTGGAAGAGGAGATTTGGGGTAGACTCCGGCGCAAGTGCTACTGGAGAGGAGGATATGGATGATGTCGGTATCACAGAAGCGGCGAGAGGCGAAGACGCGTAGATATCTGCGATGAGTGTCCGTCCGAGGTTGATGACCGGCGTGGTCGCGTAGACAGGAATTTTGTTGAAAGCCGGAATATGCTTGCAGCAATGCGCATATGCTCCAATATGCTCCACCGTCGCATGGGTCAGGAGTATCACTGACAGTGTCGACACATGCTTCTCCAATGCCTGCAACTTTTCCGCATCAAAGGTCTCATCCCATCCGACGTCTACCAGCAGTTTGACACCTCCGTCGAGTTCGAGTAAAGATTGTGAAGCGGGCGAGTCGGACTGCGCGCCCAGCAACGCCGTGAAGTTGAACATGGCGGTGTGTCGAGGATGGCTATCGCAGTAGCATGGTCGTTCGAAGGAATGTGTGCGCACAATGCGATGGCTCGAAGAGGATGAGTTGAGAGGTGTGATGTGGTATTCACATGCCAGAAAGCTGAAAGGTGAAGCGCGAAAGCGGACAGGGATCTGACGACGATCAATCTTCAATTCGCGAACCTGAGCTTCTTCACGCGACAACACCAACGTCTCATCTTGATACACCACCACGAAACCTCCTCGAAACCGAATCTTTCGCATCGCGCACGACGAAAACCTCCTTCCAGAACACCACCGCACAATTTACGACGCCGTAGAGGAGATACCACGATTCTGAACACTTCAGGCGCAAAAGAGCACCAAATACGCAAGCATGGCGACCAGAGAGAAGGGCGGCCGGGTGGTCTTCATCGGCAACATCCCATATGGTAAGAGACGAGCTAGGAACATTTGACGCTTCGACAGACTAATGACACCGGTATAGACGTCAGTGAAGAGCAAATCATGGACATCTTTGGCCGCACAGGACAGGTCGTGGGCTTCAGATTAGTATACGACAAAGAGACGCAACAACCTAAAGGCTTCGGGTTTCTGGAATACACAGACGCGGACTCGGCTGCGTCTGCTGTGCGTAATCTGAATGATTTTGAGCTCAATGGCCGAACATTGCGAGTGGATTACAGCAACGACAATCGCGGAACGACCAACAACAAGGATCAGAACCAGGAGCACAGCAATCGAGCACCTCCACCAGCACATTTCAATATGAACCAAAGTGCCCCTCCCAACGCTGCAGCTCTGCCGACTCTTCCTCCAGGAACGGAACTCCCGCCAGGTGTCACTGCGATCGACGCAATCAGCAAAACGATTCAAGCCATTCCCACCCCACAACTACTCGATCTCATCAGCCAAGTCAAGGGCATTTGCACATCAAATCCAGCACAAGCCACCGCGCTCTTCCAGCAAGCCCCGCAACTAGGATATGCCATCTTTCAGGCAATGCTCCTGCTCGGCCTCGTGGACCCGAGCATTGTCCATCAACTCATCGAGAGCACTGCACCACAGCAAGCGCCTGTCGCTCAACCGCCGCCGATGGCATACCCGCCTCAACCTCCTCAGGGCTATCCTCCACCGCAAGCTGCGGTTCCCCAGCAGTATCCACCACAGTATGGCGCTCCTGCACCCTACGGTCAGTCGTACGGCCAAACGCCGCCGGTTCAATACCCTGCATACGCCGCTCCTCCGCAACAGGCACCAGCACCAGCTCAACCGGCAATGGATCCGGCTATCAAAGCACAAATTATGGCTCTTACGCCAGATCAGATCAACAATCTGCCTCCTGAGTTCAGAGCGCAAGTGTTGCAGCTGAAGGCTACCCTCGGAATGTAGAGCATGTTCATGCTCAGGCGAGATCGAATATCAATTGCAGAATCGAAATCACCGCGGAATTCTGCCAACGCGTTGCGGCCTTTCGAGACGAATGACGAGAGCTTGTTGTCAAGGTCAACAGACCCACATTTTGCCTATAATATGAACGCCAACACCATCAATGAGGGAATCATCGATGCAGGCGCATGCGAAGTCCGATGAGGTCTCAAGATTCGCAGAAGCTCAAGGAGGAAGCAAGTCCTTGGAGCGGTGATGGAGGCCTCGGTGTCTCGCAGATTCAATGGCCATCGCTGTCATCGCAGTCGGTGGATCACAACGCTCGGGCTCACTAGCCAGGATTAAGATGCCCGGCATTGGGCTCGCATATCGGGCGCCAAGGCGTATGCAATAGCGTATGTAAGGTAGTGGTGTTGTAGTACCAGCGAAACAAGAAAAGCTCGATCCATCTCACATTGCAACATCAATTTCTCAGATACTCTACGGCACAATGAAACCTCTGTCCAACAGAAGCACAGCCACAGAACGCCACACTCGCATTGAAACAATCGAGCTGGGACCGATCGTTCATTAACTTTATTAGCTGTAGATCTGTTGTGTTTTCCGGTCAGCCCAGCCACCTCGGGCGGGCGAGCTGCATGACAACGCATATCGTTCGCGAGAGACTTCTCCACCAACGACCACAACCATTCGAAAGACTAACACGATGGGGTGATTGAATCGGACTCCTCCTTTCAAATTACTCCGCAGAATTTGGAGTGTGCATATTGCTGCATTATTTCTCAACGTCGTACAGGCCCGAATCGTCATATCACGAACAACAACAGCCTGCGACCGACCTACGAGACCACACGACGAGACGAAAACGATCACACATGACTTACAAGCTTTTCGAGCGCAACGAAGCCGAGCTCTCGCATCGACTTCGAATCAGCAATTAACCGCGACCGCTACGATCATATCAATTGTGCTCCGCGACTGCGACACCGTTGCGATAGGATCAGCTGCTCCCGGGCGCCACCCAACGGCCTCGTAAAGCATATCCGCATTCTACTTGAGAACCATTCGCAATGTGGAAAGCAGCTTTCAGTGGTCGCAGCGAAGCCGGTGGTTCCTCCACGAGCCGTCCTGCTGAGCCACGGCGCAAACGTAGCCATCGCGCAGAAAGCGTGACGAGCTCGGTGTCGCGACGACCACAGGAGGATGAAAAGGACAGAGAACGAGACAGGCGACGCAGTGGTAGAAGCGGTAGTGTCTACGGAGACGACAGCGTGTATGCGACACCGTCAAGTTCTCGCGCTGGACCTCAGGCATCATCCTCGTCCTCTGCAGCTCCATTGACCGCTAGTGCATTGCGCATGCTTCCCGATGACGAAGAAGAATGGGAGGACGAAGACAAAGATGCAAGAAGCGAGCGTAAGAGTAGACGAGGAGATAGCGAGGACAAGAGGCGCAAGAGCAGCAGCGGTAGAGCTGGATGGGTCCGAAGTCGCAGTCGGTCACGAGATAGGAAGGACAAGGACAAGGACAAGAAGAAAGCACCCTCGAGCTCTCAGAAAGCTTCGCGAGAGAAGGACAAAGATCGCTCGAAGAGACAGGAGTTGGTCTCGGCCGAGCCAGAGGAAATGCGAGCTATGCCGGAGATGGGCAGTTTCGAACAATTTCCCGGACAGTACGCGAGCGGCCATATGGGCCCTGCGCAGCCCGCGCATTCGAACGTGTTGATGTCTGGTGCTCTCCCGAGCTCTGCGCCACAACAGGGTCAATTCCCCGGCCAGGAAAATGTGCCATTCGAACCCTCAATGCCCAGTCGTGCCGATAGCTACGGACATGCCGCGGACTACTACCTCGACACTGGCGAGTCGGTGCAGCATCAACCTGGCGTGAGACCCCTCACTCCAAACATGCTTGTGAATCCGGACCTTCATTTGGCACCTGCTCTGGCTGAGGCGCAGCCTGTGAGTGATACTGGCAATGGAGCAGCGGCCGACTTCTACAGTGGCAACGTCAGTATTGGGACAGGCGTCTCGGCTTCAGCGCCAGTCACACCGGCTGGGAAGACAAAACCAAATAAGCCCGGAAAACAGTCCTCTTGGAGTGCATCCAAGCCCTCAAAGACATCGAAGCCAGCAAAGATGTCCAAACCATCCAAAGCATCCTCATCGGGTGCTGCCGCTGCCACATTGGCTGGAGCAGCTGGTGTCGCAGCACTCAGCGCTCACTCTTCTTCCGGATCGTATCACCAAACCAGCAGTAACGGCTCTTCGAAAGACCCAGTGACGTCTCACTCCAAGCCAAGCCGCCACGATTCCCAAGAAGGTGTGTACTACGGACCGCCACCTCAAGCAAGCGCTTCGAACGGCTACGGAGCGTCGAACCCACCAAGCTACACATATGGCGTGCCGGGTTCTGCGAGCGCATACATCTCTGCGCAATCTACTAACAATAGCTACGCGACCGCGCACACTTCCCACGGCAAGCAACCCGCCAACTCTAATATTCCACTCTACGCAGCCGGTGCCGCCGCCGCAGGACTAGCAGCATACGGAGTCAATCAGCATCATCAGCACAACGGTCACAACATGGCTTCCAATGGAGGGTCCGGTGGCGGTGGACGACCGCCGACCGGAGGGAACGGTTACTACCCCTCCAGTGCCTCTGGGTCCGGCAATGGAATGAATCAGATGCATCATCACGAACACAAAGGACCGATTACACGCCTTAAGGACGGTTTGCTCAACTTGATCTCCTCGCCAGAGGACACTGCGAAGATGGAGATGTACACTGAGTACATTGGCGTGTGCAAGTACTGTTTCGATCCGCGGACTTCAGCTTGGGATGCGCCACGTGTCCATCATTACCACAAGCGCCGCGATTCGTTCGAGGACTTGCGCCGGCGGAGATCCAACGAGAAGTTGTACCGGAAAGGGAGCAATGATTCTCTGCGTCGTGTGAGAGTGGACAAGGGCGACCGTTACTACGCTTCCGATAGCAGCCGGAAGAGACGTGAGAATGGCAAGGGCAGCGGTATTCTCGGCGTCGGCCTGGCTGCTGCTGGTGTCGCGACGGCTGCCGACGCGATGTTTGGTAGAAACAAGGACTTCGATGACACCTACAGCGTCAAATCTGGTCACCGCGAAGAATCGGCGGCGCGGAGGAGGAGCCGAAGTTCATCAAGGGAGCACAGACGCAGATCCACCTATGGCGTTGTGAGGCCCGACAAGGAAGAGTTTATTACAGTCCGTAAGAAGGATGGAACGACTGAGCAAAGGAGAGTCCGCCGATCTTCACGCTCAACTTCACGAGAGCGGAAGTCGAGTGGCCTCTACGGCATGGCTGCCGGTGCTGCTCTTGGCGCTGGAGCTGCTGCAGCCGCTTCATCGCGACGTCGCTCGAGGAGTAGCTCGAGAGAGTCAAGAAGCCGACGAAATACTCGCCGCTCGACAGCAGGGTCTTCTTACTCTCGCAATGATCGTAACGAGGCGCCAACTGGAATCTTTGGTGGCTTCTTCTCACCTCCGCAGAAGAAGCGCCGAGACTCAGGTGGTCGCAAAGAGCACCGCAAGAAGAACCGTGGCTTCTTCACCTTCAGTAACAGTTCCGGTTCCTCGACGAATTCCGAGCTCGCATTCGGCGATGCGTTCTCTAGCAAAGCAAGCCTACCATTGAGCAGGAAGGCATCCACTCGTTCTACTGCTAGGCGTGGAAGGAGAAAGTCCGACGACCACATCGCAGCAACAGTAGCCGGTATTGGTGCCACTGCTGCTGCCTTGGCCGCCGCTCAGAGAGGCGGCAGAATCAACAAGCGGCCCAGCAAGGTCGAGCTTGGTGCGAAAAAGGATAACCACCGCATTGGACGGGATGGGCGCCGTGTTCGTTCCTCGGATGATGACGATTGGGAAGACGAAATGCCATCCAACGGCTCGAGCGAGTCAGTCGATGGAGGTCTCGCATTCGGTGAACTCGACGGACGGCGACTTTCCGGACGTCAAAGTCTAGAAAGCATGACCTCTCAGTCTTCTGCTGGCGGTCTCGGCGCCTGGGGCTGGAGATGGGGTGGCAAGGATAAGAAGAGGAGGTCTCGAGTGTCGACTTCTCCGCCCCCGTCTTATCATTCGGGATCATTCGCGGGCAGCACTGCTGTGGGTGCCGCTGCTGGGTATGCCGCCAATGCTGTCGGTTCGTCTTATTTCTCTGGGCAGTCTGCGTATGATGATACCGGCAGACGGCTTCCAAGCACGGCCGCAACACACCCGCCAAGCCCTGCTCAGCCTCTGCAATATGTCGACCCGCAGCCTCTATCGGAAGCAGGAAGCCTTGCCGGATCTCGACATCCGTCCATGCCAGGTGCATTTGACGTGGAACCGCCATCCATCTACCATCCAGCCGCCGCCCCGCTTCAACAACCGCAGCCAACGACACCAATCCGCACAGCCTTCACTCAGAACTCCCATGATGCTGATGCTGACTGGTCCCGCCCCAAGCCTCGTCGCACCAACTCTAGCCCGAGTCGCGGGACATTTGCCCAGGATGCCGCTCTCATTGGTGCCGGTGCTCTTGCAACCGCAGGCATCATTGCAGCCACTTCATCTTCCGCTGGCAAGAAATCGCGTGGGGAACCGTCCAATGTGCGCTTTGGCTTGACCGAAGAGCAACAGCGGAAGGATGACCGTGACCGCGTGAGGGACAACCAGCGAGCTGACGAAGAGCGCCGTCGTGCCGATCGTACACGAGCTCTGAAGGAAGAAGCTGAGCGTGTCGCAAGAGAGTCAAGACAAGAAGAGATTCGTCGTGCACGTGAGGATGAGAATCGTCGCGCTGCGGAGGCGGAGCTTGTGAGGCAACGGGACATCGCGCAGAAGAGAGAAGCCGAACACCAGGCTGAGATGGAACGACAGCGAGCCGAGAGGGAAGCCATGGACCGTTACATTGCCGAGCAGAATCAGCGCCGCGACCGCGAGGATGCCTATCGTCGCGAGCAAGCAAGGCTGGCCGAGGAGGCGCGACTACAAGAGGAGAAGAGAGAAGCCATTGAGCGAGGGAGATTCGAGCGCCTGCAAGAAGTCGAGCGGATGGAGGCCGAGCGAGGACGAATGACCTCCGATCGTGAGCGCCAGGACTCCATCTCCAAGCGTGACGGCAAACAACCTCAACAAGACTACAGAAAGCAGTCTTCCTCATCTCCTTGGGGTGCTGTTGCTGCAGCCGCGGCTGTTGCCACTGTCGGTGCTGCTGTCGCGTCCAAAGACCGCGAATCTTCTCGTAGCCGGAATCGTAGCGGCCAGTCGTACGACCCATATGTCAAGGAGATCACACCGCAGAATTCCCACGACGGCGAGCCACTCATGGACGACGACATCTACGATCCCGACTTCTTCAAGAAGCACACGCCCGCGGAGAATGCCCGCCACGAAGAGCTCGCCCGTAGAGCTGCGGAAAAGGTCGTGTCGGAGCGAGAGAATGCGTACGCCGATCACTCGACATACGCCGAGTTCTTTGCCCCCAAGGATGTCTTCTCTGAGCCCGCTGAAGGCAAGACGAAGGTCATGGGACCCAATGCGGACAACGACATTCCCGTCTTCCGTGCCATCGACACTGATGTGATGTCTCGGTTCAACCGCTCGGTCTCTGGCGAGGTGCCTAACAGAAGTCGTCATGCACCGTACGGCGTTCCCAAACTCACCGTCATCTCGCCTACGCCTCCTCGTGATACGACAAGTCCAAGTCGCACTAAGGGTTCTGAGGCATCCTCGCCGCTCTCCAAAGCATACAGCGTTGACGATGATGTTGAGGAGATCGGGCCCGATGAGCAGGCTGAGCGTAGCAGGAGCATCTCTTGGGGCGAAGACCAGACCCACGTGTACGATGTGCGGACTCCTGAAAGCTATCTAGAGAAGGATCGCGATTCCTTCTTTCCCAGTCCAGTCGGTGTAGCAGCAGGAGCTGCCACTGCAGCCGTCGCTGGCGCTACCCTGCACGAGATTGTGGTTGAGGACGCTTCTACGAGCAAGCCGAAGACTACCAAATACAGCGAGCAGGACTTTGCTGAGGACTCCCAGACATCTCGCGAGCAAAGCAGATGGACATCGCCGGGCCAAAGCCATACAAGACCAGGACCGTCGTCGTTCTATCAACAGCCGTTCTTCGACACTGTTTCGGACATCGGGATCGTGCTTGACTCGCCTGGTACTGAAGGAGCGCCACCTGTCCGCGGCTTCATCGAGGGCGAGACAGATGAGCCAACACCCATCGAGGAGAAGACTCCACGCATTCCTGGCGGTTTCAATGATGATAACGATGACATTTACCGTCCAAGACGTACTCCGGAGTCTGCCTCGCAAACATTCGTTGACAAGAAAGAAGTTGACGAGCCGAGTGCCGCGGGCGCATCTAGAGACGCGCCGCCAGCCGATGAACTTGCATGGGAGCCACCACTCTCCAAGAAAGAGCAGAAGAAGCGAGACAAAGCCAAGCGCGCGAGCCTGATCGACAACGAGCCTGAAAAGGCGGTGAAGGAGCCTGAACCTGCACCCGATGCGGAGCCTGCATGGGAACCTCCACTTTCGAAGAAAGAGCAGAAGATGCGTGACAAGGCTGCGATACGATCGAGTACCATTGACAGCCAGCCTCCGACACCCACTGAAGTCGAGCAAGAGGCAATTCCGGAGCCCTTGAAGTTGACGGAATCTCCTGCTGCCGAAGAAGAGCCGGAGGAGTTCTTCATGAGTAAGAAGGACAAAAAGAAGCGCGACAAGGCCAAGAAGCAGGGCTTTGCAGACATTGTCACTTCGCTTGATGGCGATCCGCGCGAGATGCCCGAGCCTGAACCCACTCAAGAGTACGTCCGCGAACAGAGTCCAAGCACTCGCGACGATCCGCCGCTTTCGAAGAAAGAACAAAAGAAGCTCGAGAAGCAAGCGAAAAAGTCTGGCTTAAGTGGCTTTGCTCATGTCGCTGATACGATCCTCGCAACTGGTGGAGTTGCTGCAGCTGCCGCCGCACTTGCGGGTGACGACGACTTTGCTCCGAGCTCGAGCGGCAAGAAGAAGGACAAGAAGAGCAAGAAGCCCAAACTTGGCGAGCCACTGGACCGCGACCTGCGCGACGTTGAGCCCGAGTCTCCGTCGCCGCAAGAACAATCTGGCATGCCTGGCGGTTGGGATAGCGAGAAAGAGCCGTCCCGTAAGAATAGCGAAAATGGAGTTCCGGAGGAATCATTCGACCCTTTCCAGTACCAGGTCTATGACGGCAGCGACGCCTCTACAGCCTTGCCAGACTCGGCGAAAGCACAGGAAACGGATCCCTGGGCCGAGTTCTCTGAACCAAAGAAGAGCAAGAAGAAGTCGAAGCGGAATAGCGCTGCGTTCAACTTGCCCGAGGTAAGCTCGCCGCTCCGAACTGAAGTTGCGTGGGACGACTATGTCACTGGTTCGAAGCCTGCTGAGACATCTCGCGATGCTCCGGAGACTGATCCTCGTGCAAATGGTACCACCAACGGAAAGGGTCATCAAGCGGAGCGTTCTCCGCCGTCAACTGCAGAAGCGAAACCGGTTTCAGCGGAACGCCGCCAGTCGGACTATTCTGGTGATGCCCAGGACGCAAATGGCGAGAGCTCAAGACGCAGATCCCCGGATGACTATCGTTCGGTGGTGTCGGCGCCAACTCCTGGCACTGACGATCGTCGAAAGTCTCGACGTGATGAGACTCGCCAGGGTAGCGACTACTTCGATGAGCCCTCTTACGCTTATGACACAAAGTCGATCGCGGCTTCGGAACCGGCGGACCTCTACGAAAGCTCGAAGAAGTCCAAGCGCAGATCTCGCCACGAGGACGATGAACCACGAAAGTCCAGGCGCGACGACGATGATGACACACGCTCTGTCGTATCTTCTCGCTCCCGTCGCGACAAAGACGAGTCTCCTTCGTCTGCCAAAAAGGAGAAAAAGAGTGGTATACTCGGATCTTTGTTCGGCCGCAAGTCCGAGGGTGCGCCATTGAGCAGAGAGACTACGAGGGAGAGCAAGACCAGTAGAGAGGACGACGATGAGGAAGATCGTCCTCGGCGCAAGAAGAAGCACCGCGACTCTCAGGCTGGCCTGGATGATGATGACGGCACCCGCAGTGTCAAATCTGATTCGCGCCATCGCCGGCACCGGTCGTCGAAGTCAGAGCACGGCGATGATGACGATGGCAAGGAGCGCCGGAGACGCAGCACTCCAGAAGACGACCAGGAGCTCGATGCCAGCGAAAGTGGGCGTCGACACCATCGCCGTCGGAGGACGGACGAGGGAGAGAACGAAAGCTTGTCACGCCACACAAGCCACAGCTCTCCAGACAGTGAGAAACGCCCCCATCACCACCGCAGAAAGACAGACGAAGAGGGCTCCACCTCGAAGGATCAGTCTTTTTTAGGGATGCGGGTAGAGGACATGCCGCCTCTACCCGTTGAGATTCCGGTAGCTACCACAAGTTCAGTCGAAGATGACAAGACCGCGCAGGAAATCGGCACCCCTGCGCTGGCTGAACTTGATACTGGAATGGTGAGCGACGTAGTACGGTCCGTGGAGGTTGGGCATGAAGAGCCAGCTCCCAGTGCTGTACTTTCGCCTCAGACTCCACATAGTGGTACCCGGCCTACGAGCAGACAAGGATCATCGACTGCGGTACCACTCAGATTTCCCTTTGGTCATGCACCGCTCAGCCCTCTGACGGGGTCTGCAAGAGACCGATCGCAGAGCTTCAACGTGGCCGCCTCTCCTGGTGTTCCGTCTCCCTCTTCCCCCACATACCAGCGCAAGTCTCGTCAAGATCGTCCTCGTTCGACCGAGATCAAACCATTGTACCTTGTTGAACGCAACCGCAAGACACCTGAGGTGGAGGACGTCCTGCCAAGTCTTCCTTCCAGCAAGCCCTCCAGCCGTGCATCGAGCGCCCATTTCAGCGATGACTATGAGTCTGCCGTTGAGGATATGTCGGCTTCGCCTGCACAGGAGAGGAAATTGCTCATCGACACATCCGCGGCCGAGACTTGGAATGCAGAGAACAATGATGTTCTCGGTTCAGGAGAAGTCACGCCCAAAGCTAGTGAGGCGCCGAGATCTTTTGTTCCCAATACTGCAGAGCGACAGCATGTCAAGCAGCAGCCTCAATTCTACACGTGGGAAGACTTTGCTCGAGAGCAACAGATGCACGAAGCCGAAGAAGACCTGCCACCGCTCCCGCAAAGTCGAGCTCTATCTCCGGCGAAGCAAGAGCGGAGCCGTAGCAGCTCTTTCAAAGCTGCTGCTGCGGCGGCCATGTTGGGCGCTGTCGGCGGGTATGCTGCGCACAAGTTTGTGGACAAGTCGCCGGAACGCACTGGCGGACAGGGTGACGAACCCACCGAGGATTCTCCTGAAGCTCAGATTGGTCCATTGCCTGCGCCTGTCGATGAAGCAGAAGACGAGAGCAAGTCTCTTTCCAGGAAGAGCTCGACCAAGAAGAAGGGAGAGAAGAGTAAGAAGTACCAGCAACTCGACGCGAGCCCGTCTTGGGACCCTGAGAGCATTGACTCTACAGAGCCACAAACAGTCTCAGCCCTGGACTCACCGAGAGACGTGCACATGAGTGGACCAAGCACTGTACCAACAGGCCTTGCTAACGAGAGTTCCTCCAACACGGTCTATGCATCTGCAGCTGCGCATACGCTGCCTGTTTACGAGTTCAGCGGTGGACTCACCACACCAAGCGAAACCCCAGACAATACAAGCAACCAATCGATGCTTCCACAGTCCTCGACAGGCCCTCCTCATGAGGAGGACCGACCAGGCACCTCATACCGCGTACCCACCACCGAAAGCGAGCCAGCACCGCTGGTCCTTGAGGAGCGCAGTGTCGTCACTGCTGGCCACGATGTGCTCTCTGAATCTGCAGAGATATCTCCTGCTCCGCAATTGACGCGAAAGCAGTCCAAGAAGGCAAAGAATAACCAGAAGTCGATCTCTCTGTGGGAGGAAGATGACTCCGCGAATCTGGCGGCGGTATCGGAGGATCCTGACAAGTCTTTGGGTCTGGACGGTACTGTGGACAAAGAGCAGACTCCTACCGCTGAGCACGATGTCAACACCACGCCTTCGGAGACCGTGCCTACGCCGTCCGACACTTCGTACGTCAATTTTGGCGTTTCAGACTTCAGCGATATTGCTCAGAGCAACATATTGGCTTGGCAAGACTCGCAGGCTTCAGCCTTCCAGAGCGCAATGTCTGCAAGTGCTTCAGATCAGAAGACGGAGCTGGCCACGGATGACATGCAGGCTTCGCTTGCTCTTTCCACTGATGAGACTCCAGGATCGATCGCTGACGCACCGCAAGAAGAGCAAGACGTCGACTTCGCGCCCGTGTCTTCGAAAAAGAAGAGCAAAAAGGACAAGAAGAAGCGCGCGTCAATTTGGTCCGAGCCCGAGGCTGAGCAAGAAACCGTACCATCTGTCACGGAGACGGAGAACCTTCAACGAACAACAACGCCTGTCATTGATCAAGAATCCTCACGCGAGATTACGTCGGACTTGCCATTGGAACCGCCTGCTGCCGAAGACTCCTTCACACTCTCGTCCTCCAAGAAGAAGTCGAAGAAGGACAAGAAGAAGAAGTCGCTCGCGTGGGAAAATCCTGAGCTCGAAGAGACTCCTGTACAAGAGGTTGTGGACTCAATGGGCGATATAACCGCAGACAAAAACGATCCATCCACCATCGCAGACGTTGACATGAAACCTGAAGAGTCGAAGTCATCACTCGACTTTTCAGGCGCAGCTCCCGACCCTGCAGATGAGCTCTTTGCTCCGGTCCCGAAGAAAAAGAACAAGAAAGACAAGAAGCGAGACTCGTCTATGCCTGAAACGCCAATTGTGCCTGCGTTGGATCAAGCTGAACAGGAAAGGCAACTGTCTCCTGAGCGTGTCGAAAAGTCGAGTCGTGACGACAAGACGAGCTCATTCCCAATGACTGATGTTGCGTCGGGTGCCGCTCTGGTCCTCGCTGCGGCTTCACTTGCTGCAGACGCGCCGACTGAATCGCAAGATACTGTCCCACAAACGGCGGACGATGACTTCGCGCCTGTGTCAAAGAAGAAGGGCAAGAAGGGCAAGAGGAAGAGCCAACTGGATTGGTCAGACTTCGACCCGACCCCGGTCGTCCAGGACGAGCCTGCTGCCGTAGCAGAAACTGCTTTGGAGAATGACACCAACCAAAATCCAGGGCTAGCAGTTGATGAGCGCGATTTGGGTCGTAATAACGAGGTCAATGTGCTTAGTCCGGATGACGTCGCCGGGCCTGAAGACATCTTGATGAAGGACGCAGTGGCAGAGCCTACCGGGGAGGCTGAGTTCACGTCAGCTCTCTCTCGCAAGCAGAGCAAGAAGGACAAGGAAAAGAAAAATCGGCAGTCGCAAGCATGGGAGCCAGAACCAGAGCCAGAGATTGCTACCACGGAAGCGACGTTCCCCGTTGAAGAATTGATTGCATCGCGGGATGAATCACGGCCTTCTAGCGGGCCAACGACTATAGATGAAGATGTCAAAGCTCCTCAAGAAGGTCCGCATCCTACCACGACCGAGATGTCCAAGTCTGTCAGGGAGGAGGAAGTCGAGCCTGTCATCTCTCGGAAGCAAAGCAAGAAGGATAAGAAGAAGAAGAAGCAGTCCATCCTCTGGGACGCGGAGCCTGAGCCCAAGCCTGAGCCTGAGCTGGAGCCTCAAGTGAACCAAGGAAGTATCAATGACTCTCCGCCAATGAGTTCCATTCAAGTTGCGGAAGACGTTGGCGAAACCCAACACGGCGACGATGATGCCCAGAACGTGCCTTTGCCGGAAGACGAAGACAATGAGCTTACCGAGATCACGGATGTTGCTACCCCGACGGCTACCGATCGCGACCCAGATCTTGAGTCCACCAATGATCGTGGAACAGAGGGATTCGAGCCGGCGAACGAGCCAGATGTAGGTGTTCACGAGACAGTCGACGCAGGTCTTCACGAGAGCCAACCTCAATCGCAGGGTACGTGGCTTCCGGATGTCGACAGTCTCCCAGTCGACGCAGAAAACGATGATGGCACAGACGACTTCTTCGGTCCTGCTGACCCGGTCATGGAAGAGCCTTCCCGTATGACTGAAGATCTTGACGCTTTCGGCGACATGGACGAAGCGACTGTCGAGAGGGAAAATCGCCGAGCAGCGAGGGAGGCCGCTGAAGCAGCTGCTTTGGCAGAAGCGAACCGACCAAGGCCACAGGATGACAATTACGCCGCTTTGATGGCTGCCAGAAGACCTTCCGGAAGCAAGAAGAGCAAGAAGAGCCGAAAGTCGATCTCATCTGTCAACTGGGACGAATCGACTTCTGCCGAGCAGACTCCGAAGTCCGAAGAGCAGTCTACCTCTGGTGCTCTGACATCTGCTCCGATTCCAGAAGAAGCACCCTCACCTAAAGACGCCCAGGATGCTGGAAACGATGCCATTGATGGTACCCCACAGGACTTCGCACCGAGTGCTGAGGCTCCACCTGATGACCTCGAGTGGAAGCCAAGTTCGAAGAAAAAGGGAAAGAAAGGCAGGAAATCTGCATCTGGTAGCCTAACGCCGGCAGTCCCCGAGGAAGCAGACGTTCCGACGATTGATGCCACGACAATAATCCCGGCAGCAGCGTCCACGAACACTTTTGACACTCCCGTCGAAGAGCCTCAACTGGAAATCACAAAGGGCACTACTGGAGCGACTGAAGCTGCACGGGAAGTCTCACAAGAAGCACCGCCAACGGAGGAGCACGATGCGGAGATTGAGCCAACTACGCAGACCAGAACGGAGCCAATCGAGGTTGACCCGGCGCAGTCAACGCTTGCTGAAGATGGCGTTGCCGTCACGGACAAGTCAGCAGACGATACAGCATTCACGTTCCAAGAGACCAAGAAAGCGAAGAAGAAGGGCAAGAAGAACCGCTCATCGAATACTGACCAAGGTCTCGAAAATGCCGAAGCCCCTCCTGAAGCGATCGCAGACGAACCAAGCCGCTCACTTGACACCGCGGCTGCTGCTCTGACCGAGGGAGCAGCTGTCGCTATCGTCTCCGAAGTTGCCCAGCCGGAGGGCGACGAATTGGCCAGCTTCTCGACCAAGAAGTCCAAGAAGGACAAGAAGAAGTCGAGAATGAGCGGGACTGCCACGCCATTGGCCTCGTATCAAGATCAGGATCTCTCCAACATGCCGCCTGACACGGCTGTGGAAGTCAGCCCCACGAACGAGGACCAGGCCACTCGTGACGAACTCGCAGACAATGCACCGAACATAGTCACGGAGGCGCCGGAAGTGGACGAGTGGGCAAGTTTCTCCACCAAGAAATCCAAGAGGGACAAGAAGAAAGCAAAGAAGGACTCGCCGGCAGCCGCTGAAGACGAAAGTAATCCGGCTGAAGAACGAACTTCTCCGGCTGACGCAGAACCGACTCAAGTCTCCCAGGAGATCATAAGAGAACCTCAGTCAGCACCTGCTGACGACGCCGAAGAACGGACTTTTTCAATTGAAGCAGAACCGACTCAAGTCACCGAGGAGATCATGAGAGAACCTCAGTCAGCACCTGCCGATAGCAATGTAGAAGGCGAACCCGCCACGGCTTTGGGCGAACCGCCGGATGACGCCTGGGGCGGCTTCGCAGTCAAGAAGTCGAAGAAGGACAAGAAAAAGGCAAAGAAGGGGGTTCTCGCCATGGGCGAAGAAGAGACTGTTCCAATCGAGACCGAAGCCACTCATGTCACCGAGGAGACCGAGAAGCAGTCTCAGCCGACACCAACTCATGTCATCGAGGAGACCATAGAGCAGATTCAACCGACACCAACTGATGCCTCGATGGAAGCAGAGCCTCCAGCAGGTCTGGGACAGTTGGATGATGATGGTTGGGGTGGCTTCGCGGTTAAAAAATCGAAGAAGGACAAGAAGAAAGCAAAGAGAGACTCTTCTGTTGTGGAACCAGAAGCTGCAGTCTCCAGTGCGCCTGAGCGGCCTTCCTCTGCACAGGAGCTAATCCAAGAGGCGCTGATAGAAGCCACCGAGAACCTGGCAGAAACTCCGCGGGCCGAAGTCGTGGACGGGCCTGCTGACGAAGACTGGGCCGGGTCTGCACCCAAGAGATCCAAGAAGGACAAGAAGAAAGCAAAGAGGGACTCATCTATTGTGGAACAAGAAGTGGCAATTCCGATCGCGCCAGAGCCTATATCCTCTTCCGAGAAGCTCTCTCAAGAGAAGCCGGTAGAAGCTGCCGAGAGCTTCACAAAAAGCCCGCAAGACGAAGTCGA
Organism: Zymoseptoria pseudotritici STIR04_4.3.1; assembly: GCA_000223685.2. Taxonomy (NCBI): domain Eukaryota; kingdom Fungi; phylum Ascomycota; class Dothideomycetes; order Mycosphaerellales; family Mycosphaerellaceae; genus Zymoseptoria; species Zymoseptoria pseudotritici. Next base: position 79,851 of record AFIR01000556.1, read on the forward strand.
AGATCGGCCTGCTGACGATGACTGGGGCGGATTTGCGCTCAAGAAGTCGAAGAAGGACAAGAAGAAGGCGAAGCAAGGCTTCGTTTCCACTGCTGTCGCAGACGACGTCGCGGCAAGTGCAGAGCAGGGAAGCGAACCGGTCATAGCCTCACTCGAGCCGAGCACGGACGATCCAGCGGTTCCGAGCGCTTGGGAAGAGCCTTCCATCGCGGCCGCAGACCCAGCGGACGGAGACTGGGGTGGCTTCTCTACCAAGAAGTCGAAGAAAGACAAGAAGAAGGCAAAGCAAAGCGGATTGTCCACGCCTGCACAGCTCGAAGAGGTTCAAGACGTCAGTCCGAAGCAAAATAATGAGCCATCTACCCAGGAGTTGGCGGTCGACCCGGCATTAATATCCGTCGAAACAGCGAGCATTCCCATCGCAACAGAAAACGCGGCCAGCGTCGCTGCCGAGCGAGAGTCGGTCGCAGAAGAGGTTCAAGAGGTCGGTCCGGAGCAACACAATGAGCCATCTATCCAGGAATCGAAGGTCGAGGCATTCACGACATCCGCCCAAACAGCGAGCGTTTCGACCGAAAGAGACAACGAGGCCAGCGCCGTCGTTGAACGAGCGTCTGTCGCAGAAGAGGAGTCCACGCTGAGATCACCACCAGACCCCTCTCAAGACATCGACTTCGCGGCCACATTAGCTGCAGGCCTGGCAGGCAGTGGCTTCAATCCGGACATGGTGATCGACGACCCAGTTTTCCATCGCCGAGCCTCGCCACCTGGAGTATTGCCTGAGGCCGATCCGGAGGAGACCTTCTTCACGACAACGAGTAAGCGGAAGAAGAACAAGAAGGGCAAACAATCACTCAATACCACAGTGACGCAACCTGAAGAGCAGATGGCAGTTCCCGGCCCATCACTCGATGCTGCAGTGACACCATCTGAACAGCTGGCATCAGCAGTTCCTGGCCCGGCGGCGGAGCCTCCCGTGGCCACTGACGACTTCAACGACACCATCAGTCAAGGCCTGAGCGGCACTGGCTTTGATCCCGCTTTGCTTGAGAAGGCGTTGGCGAGCGACCCTGAAGCCTCGATGAAGGAACCTCAGATTGATCCGGGAGAGTTTTCATTCACGACTACTAAGCGAAAGAAAGGCAAGAAGGGCAAGAGAGCACAACTTGATGGAGAAGCCGCTGCCGAATCTTCCGCTGTCCCGACGCCCGCCGTCAACGACGACGTCGCCGGCTCGGCAGCCCAAGAACACTCTCTGGACGAATTCACACCTGCTGCATACGATCAAGCCCAACAGCAACCCGATAGACAGAATGCGACTTCTTCCGACTACGTTGATCCAGCCAGCAACATTTTCGTTGGAGGCACCGAGATGGATGTAGACGACATGGATAAGGCGTACAAAGCGTACAAGAAGAACAAGCGTTTGCAGAAGAAGTTGAAGGCTGCAGGGAATGTCGTGGGATCTTCTCCCGACGACACAGAGCGCTCGGCCGCCGTCTCAGACCGAGAGACCGGTCCGCAGGCCACGACCCTCGAGAAGCCTAGCGGTTCGAGCAATGCAAGTCGATCAAATTCGCGATTTGGACCTGAAGGCTACTTGCACACCTCTGAGGTGTCTCAATCACTTCCGGTCGCCATTGGCAAGGACTTTTCGCAATTGGATGAGCCAAAGCAGGCTCCCCACAGTGAAATGTCTGGCTTCGAAATAGCCGCAATGGGAGTTGGTGCTGCTCTTGCAGCAACCAGTGGGCGAGCTGCATCTCCGCAAACAGAACCGCCACGGGACCTTTCTTCAGACGCGCCAGCATGGTCGTTTGGCTCTCTACAAGACAATTCGTCTGGCAAAGGACATCATGTCATCAGAGACAGTGGCTACGCACACTCACAGGAGCAAACACCACGGTCAAGCCGCGAAGTTCCAGCCGTAGTCCGGACAAGCTCATCTCAAGAGAGTCTGAGGAATCGCAGGTCTCTCGAGCCGTTGCATATCTCGACTGGCTCAACTCCGGATCAAGACCAAGAGTTCACGACAGCTCAGAAGCAAGCTGATGCTGGTGGTTCCGAATCCTTGAATGCTCATGCTCGGAACCTCAGCGCCAGCACAGGAACTCCTTTGATGCCTAGCACTAAAGACCGAACATCTTACCTGTTTCAATCGCCTCCGGACGTTGTCCCAGGGCATTCAGACCCCTCGTCTGTGCAGACTGGGACTCCGAGCAGAGACCAGAATAACGACTATTTCGCATCGTCGCCAAGAGGACACAATAGCAGGGTAAGTCGGGATGGCTCCCGCGACATGACAATGTCTCCGTCGAACAACCCGCTGAGCCCAAGGACACCACTACGACCGATTCAAGAGGAACATCATGCAATGAAGAGAAGCAAAGCAGACACAGATGTCGGTGGGCCAGAGCGAACCAAGGCCATTGATCGTACGCAGACGCCGCAGGGTATTCGCGCGAGAGAGCTGGAGCTGTCGCCAGGTCAATCCGCGATGGTAACGATGAATACTGCAAGAGGCGCAAGCAACCCACTGTCGACAGACGACCTCATTCGCCGCCTATCGTGGCCAGCAGTCGACGAGGACAACGATACGGTCAATATCGACCGATCCTTACAACGCAAAGCCATCGCACCCGATGTACGCTCCGTCAGCGTCCTGAGCAATCGATCCAACAACAATGCTCTTCAATATCGAACGCCAGAACAGCTCAGATCGTTTAGCCGTGGCAGCAATCACAGCAATCAGAGCTCCACAGGCCCATCCCTGAGACGCATCAATCTGTCAGGTGACCTGCGGGCCGCTAGCCGTCGATCTGACTCGGGCTCAGCCGTTGACGCTAATCGCCCCGCCAACATGGTTCCTCCGTTTGAAGCGCCGCCAACTCCGCCGCTCAACGAAGACGATGAACTGAACGATGGTAGCGCCTCGCGCGCCGCTGATAACATGAGTGATGTTTTCGTGAGTCTTGAATGTTTCAATGATGATTATGATGGTACTGACCATGCACAGCAAGGGTATGGCGATGCCGCACAGTCGCAAGTTTCGCCAACGCGACCGCCGAGCGTGCGGAAGCGTCAGAGCATGCACATCAATGACCTCGAGTCTCGTCTTGAGTACTTGGTCGCTGAGAACAGAGCACTTCAGGAAGCACGATCGAACAATGATGTGACCATGGGAGAAGGTGGCGGTCTGCAAGACGAAAGCCACGCCCGTGATCTCCAACTGCAAGAAAAGGATGCGGAGATCAATCAGATCAAGGCGATGCTTCAGCCGCTGCAAGAAGAAATTGCCAGATTGACTGAGATGAACAATGGTCTCACAGAAGCTAACAGGAATCTGGTGGACGATACGAACGGTCGTTATGCGACTCTCCAGGCTGAACACGCCGAAGCACATGAACAGTGGCAATCGACCAGCCGGGATCTGCAGGCCATGCAACAGGAGCATGGTAGAATCACCTCCGGCATGAAAGACATTCTGGAAGCGGAGATTGCATCTGCGCTTGCCGACAAGAATTCGGAAATCCTTCGCCTCCGCGAGCAGCTCGACATTGCCACGGAACAGATCCGAGCATTGCAGGTGCAGATTCAGTCCTCCAACTCGAGCGACTTTCTGGTGCAGAGGGATGAGGACTACTTCGATGGATCCTGTCAGAAGCTGTGTCAGCACGTCCAGCAATGGGTTCTTCGCTTCTCCAAGCTATCCGACAACCGCGTCTGTCGCTTGTCGACCGACCTGAACGACGATAAGATCGAATCTCGTTTAGACAACGCAGTACTCGATGGCTCCGACGTCGATAAACTCCTCGGCGATCGCATTCGCCGTCGTGACGTCTTCATGTCTGTGGTCATGACCATGGTCTGGGAGTACATCTTCACCCGCTACCTCTTCGGCATGGATCGCGAGCAGCGACAAAAGCTCAAGACCCTCGAAAAGCTGCTCTCAGACGTCGGTCCACCGCGAGCAGTCGCTCACTGGCGCGCCACAACGCTGACTTTGCTGTCCAAACGGCCCAATTTCGCCGAACAATGTAGGATGGACACGGAAGCCGTCGCGCACGAGATCTTTGGTGTGCTGTGCGCCTTACTGCCACCTCCCTCGACTTCCGAACAGCAACTCCTCACCTCGCTGCAACGCGTTATTGGTATTGCCGTTGACCTGGCGATCGAGATGCGTACCCAGCGCGCCGAGTATATCATGCTCCCACCTTTGCAACCTGAATACGACACCAACGGCAACCTCGTGCGGAAAGTACACTTCAACGCTTCGTTGATGAACGAGCGATCGGGATTCTTCAGCTCGAACGAAGACCTTGCGGCGGAGAATGCAGTGGTTAAGATCGTGCTGTTCCCGCTGGTGGTCAAGAAGGGAGACGATATTGGCGAGGGAGACGAGGAGATCGTGGTCTGTCCGGCGCAGGTGCTGGTGCAGAACGATGGTGGGAAGGGGAGGAAAGTCGTGAGAGTGCAGAGTGGGGCGATTCAGATGGATGTCGATGAGGGAAGGAGGAGTGGGATGAGTCGAAGGAGTATGTTGAGTGAAGGGCTGGGTAGTGAGGCGTTGGCATGAGAGATGAGTCTTTTCCGTTGGGACGATTGGAAGGCTTGCACGAAATACTGGAGCTTAGGGATGATTGCTTACGATGGCGTTATGGGGATAGGGAAGGGTATATACCTTGACATGACATATTTAATGTGCAGCTCGTACAAACGAGTATTCTTGACTGTTCAGCTTGACCTGTTGCGTACTGTGACTTGTGATGCAGTAATTCTTGTCTGATTCTTACCTGTCCAATCATACATCCATGAGGACCTACTTCTCGCTTTATCGATGGTGAACTTGTAGAGTACCTTGAGAGTCTTTTGCTGTAGTCTTTTGTAGTCCATGACGCAGCATTGGGCCTCAGGCACCATCCGAAACGAAACGACATGCACTACCACGGCACTTCCAAACACCAACCTTTTGCCGATCGAACGCCGCGGATGGTGGTCAGCATCATCATCCTTCCGCGACGCGAGCGGGCTGATCTCTGGGCATGCGGTCGTGGTTACGACGATGTAGGAGATAGCGTACCTTAGGTCTAGGCGGGTGGGGTCTCTCCCTTGATGAAGGGTTCGAGATCTTGTTTCCTGTCATCAGTCCGGTTTCTATAACCATCTGACGCAGGTATACCTTCACTTCTTCTCCTACAGACACTCGACTACGCAGCAGTATACACCATCTATCTCCCACGGCGACACTAAAGCTCGAACACGTTCACAGCCCACTACAACCATCCGTCGATCGCTCCTCCGCACCACTCTACACAACACCTCCCACGCCTTCACCTCAGACCTCAGACATCATGTGTCTCGTCACCTCTCCCAGCAAGAACAAGAAACGGACCGTCGTCCGCGAAGACTACCACGCTCCGCGCCCGGTCTCCAACTACCACGGCGGCCACTCTTCGCCGCGCACATCCACGACCTACGTGCAGACGACGCGCCGCTCGACGAGTCGCGTGCCGGCGGAGAGGAGCGTCTATCGGGAGAGCTATCAGAGCGTCGGTGGGCAGCCGAGGGCGAGTCGCGAGGTTTATCGGAAGACGAGCCGGACTTATGTGAGGTGATGAGGAGGAGATGGTGTGAGGCGGATGTTGTGCTGAATGATGCTGGTTATGCCGGTGTTCTCAGATGGTCGATGTCCTCACGGACGGTATAGGGAGGTGCTGTGCTGGTCACATGTTGCCGTTGAAAAACACTGGAGTGCTTGTGAAAGACAATAATGGACGATTCGGATGCTCTGATGACTGCGTTTACGAATGACGGCGGCGCATTGATTATACGGACACGATTCATGATTTTGGAGGAAACCTTCCTTGTACGATTTGACTGCTTGTGGTGCGCTTCATGGTGCTCTCTTAGAACTATTGATTACTACGCGGTTGTAGGTCTATGTAGACCAGAAACCACACGTCTTGCTGCTACCGTTGAGTGTTCCATATACAGATCTTGATATCTCAGGATGTTCCTGGTAAAAGTATCTTACTGCCATGGTCGAAGTCAGCACGACGGGACCGTTGCTTTGACCACATCTGGTCTTACCTTTTCTTAGTATCTTATCTTGAAATTTGGAATCCGGCGTTTCTTTGACTTTGTTCTCGACAGCTGATGACGTCTGTGGTCTGTGAGGACCTGGGCTCGATGCTTTCACGACACCGCGTCATTCCACAGCGCTCCGACTCCGACTCCCTCTCCTTCTTCCTGAACTACAACGCACCTTCCTGAGAACAAGCAGAACAACACAGTATCCAACACAAACACCACTCACAGCAAACTAATAACAAAATGTACGTCCACAACGGCCTCACTGAGTCGCCAAATGTGCCTGCATACCTCCGAAACAACACTAACACCGCACCACAGGCTCGGACGCTCCCACTCCAAGAAGAAGTCCACCGATGGCAAGCACCGCTTTGCCATCTCCTCATTCCGCGGTCTCGGCGCTCCTGAGCTCTCCAAGAAGCTTCGCAACCTGATCAAGACCCAAAACCACCAGATCGGCGCCTACGAGCAGGCCGGCCGTGAGTCGCAATCCCTCGCCAGCCAACTCAGCGAGTGGGGCGAGAGCACCGAGGACGATGCCGTCAGTGATATCAGTGACAAGCTTGGCGTGTTGCTTGCGGAGATCGCAGAGCAGGAGGACCAGTTTGCGCAGAACTTGGAGGAGAGCAGAGGCGTGTTGAAGCAGATTCGCAATGTCGAGGCGAGCGTGCAGCCGACCAGGACCAACAAGCAGAAGGTGAGGACATTCAAGCTACACACGAACCACACAGCGACTAACACTCCCCGCCACAGATCCAAGACGAGCTCCAAAAGCTCAAGTACAAGGAGCCCGAATCCACCAAGATCGTCACCCTCGAGCAAGAGCTCGTCCGCGCCGAAGCGCAGTCACTCGTCGCCGATGCTCAGCTCACCAACGTGACCCGTCAAAAATTCAAGGAGGCCTACGACATCCACACCGCCGCCGTCATCGAGCGTGCCGAGAAGCAGATCATCCTCGCGCAGCAAGCCCGTCGCCTGATTAATATGCTCGACGACACACCCATCGTTCCCGGCGAGGACCGCGTGGCTTTCACCGGCGCGGACGAGGGCAAGGAGGTGTTGAACGATGCCGAGACTGGTCTCAGGGGATGGAGCTTGAACGTTGATCCGATTGAGAGCAATGCTGGCAAGATTGGCAACAGTGGTATGGGTGCTCCCCCGCAGCAGGAGCAGTCGGTTACCACTGCTACCACTGCTGGCGAGGGCTCCGTGACATCCGACCACCAGCGTGTTGAGGAGCTCGAGAGGCAGCAGCAGGAGGAGTTGGCTTCGGAGAACCCTCCATACCCGACCGCTGAGAAGACTGGCAACGCTGCTCTTGCGTCTTAGAAAGATTTCTGAGGTAGCCAGCCGTAAGGAAGACAGGACTTGGATGATGGACGAGCGATGTACTGCATGACTGTGCGGTTTTGTTATGTGTGCTTTCGCGCGATACCAGGGTGTGGGCAACTACAGTAATTGACAGCGACAGATAATTTCGAGTGCAATTTATCATACCCAGCGCATCTGGTTGTTTTGCCTATTCTCGCACGCAGCCCGCTGCTCTACTGTATCATCTACCTGTACTGAGGCCATACACATCGCACCTGTCGCCATACATCTGCTGCAACCCCATCCGTCTTTCACAACCCCGTCTTCGAAATCATGATCCCATAAGGATCCCGATCGACCTCACTCACAAACACCCCCTCATGCTCCTCCTTCACCACCTCCTCCGCCCCATCCCCACTTCCCTCCTCTTTCCTCACCTTCTCCCACTCCTCCGGAATCGCCTCCTCCAACTGCCCCTTCAACACAGCATGCAAAAACCCTCTCTCGGAATTACTATGAAACAACGCAACGACCACTTTCCCCTTCTCCGTCGCCGCCAACGCCTCATGATGCGACAACTCCCCCGTGAAATACAAATCCACATCCTCACCCTGCTTCTCCGCCTCGGAAAATAGTCCGCCACCGGATCCCGCGCATAATGCAATGGAGCGGATGGTGATGTCCGAGGCTGTACGACCTTGCGGGATGGCGATGGGGAATGCGGCGGGGTTGTTCAGGCCGGCGGAGATGCGGTCGAGGAGGGAGGGGAGAGGGACGGGAGTGTCGAGGTGGATGATGCGGCCCATTCCGCCGCCGTGGTCGTGGCCGGAGACTTTGGTTGGGGTTATGGGGTAGCGTTTGTGGGGGTGGTGGGCGGGGGTGAATGTCGACTCTTTAATGTCTAGCTGGGAAGGGTAGTGGTTGAGAGAGAAGGTGGGACGTTTGGGCTTTTTGGTGGGTGTGTCGGGGGTGTTGTTGGCGTTGGTGGGGGAGGAGTTGGAGGTTGCTGTGGAGGTCGGTTCGCCAGTTATGATGTCGGCTAGCCAGTCGCCTAGACCGCCTTTTGCGGCGTCGACAGCTGTGTGTGGGCTGTAGACCTGTTGAGATCGGGTCAGTATGGACAGTAATTGGTTAAATCGACGGGAAGACGTACGCTGATTCCTTCGGCTGCGAGTCGGAGTAGACTTTGTTGTTGCGTGTCTTTAAGCGTGAGACTCTTCAGGCCGCGGAAAATGATCGGGTCTAGACGTAGTACTCTCATCAGATCAAATGTCTTGACCTCAGAGTTCGTAGTGATACGCACGATATGCAACAACGATCGAGTCCTTCCGTCGAATGGCTTCGTCTGCAACAGCTTTGGTAAGATCAATGGTAAGGAGGACTGAGTTGTTCTGTCGACGAGCAGGATTGAACGGAGACTCCAGGAGCACTGTTACATCGTGAGCTCTTGAGTTCAATCAAAGACAATGTATATATGCTCACAGCCAGTGTTGTCGAAGCTCTTGTCCGCCAATGCTTCTGGATATAGTCTTCGCATGGCATTCACGACTGCCCGCGTGTAGGGCGACGTTGTTGGAGGCGACGCCATCTTGGAGTACGCTCGTCTTGCTGCACCAGATAATGACATTCAGATCCAAATCACTTGCAGGAAGAATCGATGAATTGACGAAGAAGAAAGATGTATGTGAAGTCCGTGTTCATGCCTCAGGCAGCATTTCACTCAAATATGTCATCCTTTCTTATCAGATCGTCGACCGTAGACAAAATATCGAAATACCTTTGAACGAAACATTCCTACCATGTCCGCCCGAACCGATGCCGAAGCAGAGCAGAACCAGATCACCTCTGGAGTCACACCCGATACGCTCACGAGCAGCTTGAAGGAGAAGCTCGAGGCCACTCATGTAGAGATTATGGATCTGTCAGGTATGGCGCTTTTACCATCGATGCTTTGGACAGCAGCTGAGAGGTACTTCCAGGCGGATGCGGCCAAATGTACGAAGCCATCATCGTCTCACCACAATTTGCAAAGAAGACGACGCTCGCGAGACATCGGCTGGTCAATGCCGCTTTGAAGCAAGAAATTGCTGCAATACATGCTTGGACGCCAAAATGCCATACACCGGAGGAGTGGGAGAAGAAGAAGGCTGCAAGTTGAGGGAGTGAATTGGGCATTTACGAGAGCACATGACGAAATAGGGGAATCGGAATTGAGAGACATCGAACCGCATCCTACCACCTGCCGAATGGACAAACCTGCCGCTCGCACGCTGCAGAGCATTGCATGGCATGGCATGACCTGCGAAGTAGATACAAGGCTGTGGAAGAGAAGACACTCGCAGATTCTTGGGCCAACACCGCCGAATACTGCCGAGTGCGTGGCATCGAGTGGGGGTCCAGAGCGTACGTTATGGCCCAGGAAGGCGGAAAGATCGCAGCATCTTGTTCGATTCGACATTCAGTACTGTTACCCAGCGAATACAAACTGCTCTTCTATCAATCACTCCGCCGACGAACCATTGCCGAATGCTGGTACGACAATGGCCAAACCTGATGGCCAAATCTGCCGAAAAGCCAACCGACCAGAAGCGGCCAGATCAGTTGCAAAACGTGCATGTTCCATGCTCGCAGCGGTTCCTCGACTAGCAGATCAGGTGCCATAGTGGCCTCTTCCTTCTCATCTTCCGGCTTCGGGACCTGCAGCACCTGCAACGAACAGTCCGCAACACCACACTTCGACGCCATGTGCGTCGGCGGCATCGTGAGGTCGACCACCTTCGAAGTCCCAAGCACATGCCCGTCTCCGTCCAGAGCTTCGACCATACCACGATCGACTTCGCCAGCCCATTCGAAGTGCGTCTCGAAGCCTTCACTTTTGACGACACCAAGGTTCGCCCGTACGTCGCCTTCGATGGCGAAACACCTCCACTCCTCCACTTCTGTGGCTCCATTCCAGCTCATGTAGAACTGCGTCTGATCATCCCGGCTTCTCGCATACATGTACAGATCAGGATTCGTCTTCGGTCGGCCAATCCAAGGAGCTTTCATCACCCGATACACATGTAACAATTCATCCGCGAACGCCACATCCAGCACTCTCTTTCCGGAGGGCGAAAACTCGCTGAATTCGGCAATTTCGCCCCAGCTCACGAGACTATTCCCTGTGACGGGCATGTCATATTGCACGGTACCTTGGTGTTCGGCTTGGCCGTCCTCAAAGGGGAGCCATGTCTGAAGTAGACGGCTGGTCGCTCTTCCAGAAGAAAACGAAATCGCCACGCGCAGCGCCGACGAATAGTCTTGCGTGTAATACTGACCGTTATCGGCATTGTCGACCAGAGTAAGCTCGATCTCACTACCGTCAGCGGACTCTCTACGCACCCGGGCATCGTGCTGTGCGGCGAAGTTGTAATCCTGCAGCGGGATGTACGTCTCTGCGGTGGAAGAATTGTCTCCATTCAGTCGCCAGAGGATCGACCCATCGACGTGCGAAATGCGGTAGATGGTGTTGGTATGTCGGGATGAGATCAAGTAGTCGCCGTTGGCGAACTTGTCGACGCTGTTGACGTGGCAATAGTCAAAGGGAAAATGACTCGACAGACCGCCACCATGCTTCAAGGCCGGACTGATGGTCGTTTCCTCCAGCGGGATGTGGTCCGAGGCTGTCCATTCGAAGACCACGGAGCCGGAGTCCAGGTCGATCTCCTGGAACATCGAGTCCAGCACCCAGCCCATACTTTCGGTGACATCGAACAACGAAAGATCCATCCGCCGAGTTGGGTATGCGGTGACAATGGCCGTGTTACTTTCTGCTCGGACGGAGACTTCGTGGAAATCTAGCGCAAACGCTGGGTTGCTGGATCTGATGTTGTGTGTTATGGTGTAGGAGTCGTCGAGGAGAAGGACAGAGCCGCGGCCACGACCTCCCACGGACATGCCGCGGAAGACGGAGAGGAGTTGGGTTCCATTGGCATAGTGGTGGGCTTGGAAGTTGAAGTGACCGAGCGCGGAAAAGGCTGGGTCATAGCCTGACCACACGAGGTTCTGTTGGAAGATTAGCTGTTGATTTCGGCTGGTCCGGGGATGCAATGGTTGACGAGCTACAAAGCATTTGTCAACGAGAAAGAGACAGCGTCACCGTGATGGAGCAGTCCGGCTGGGGACGCACGGGGACCGAGCAACGTCGTCGAAGCTGGAAGTGATGAACGCCAAAGAGATGGACGCCGCCGATGTTGAGGAAGAATCTTCAACTCACCAAATCGCTGTCGTATATGTACGGCGCCCATTGACCGACACCACCCCAAACGGAGAAGAAGATGTACCCTGGCTCAACAGCATGATGGGACGCTACGCGATTGTGAAGGATTGGCGCAAGGATGTCGGGTCTCTGGACTTGCTGTGAGTACGGAGCTCATTTGACGAGAAATGGGCGCGGGCTTACTGAGTGGTATGTCTGACCTCTGGGAATGGCTATGACGATGCCCACGAGGCAGGAGCTCAAGAGTTCGAGCAATATTGCGGACCACATGCTTGCTAGGATTTGCGAAAAGGAAACGACTTTGAACTCATCATGTTGAAGTGAAAGCTCGGGTTCTGTTCAGCCACAGTCGTCGAGTTTCACAATGCTGGTTTACCATGGCGGCATGGCCAGGGCAATTGACGATTCATGGTGTGTTTCAACGTTGGATGGTCAACCCTGTTCCATGCACTTGAGAACGACTGAGCTTGATGTCATCATACTTCGTCTTTAACAAGACCTCTCTTTGAACGACACATGGAAGAACCTGGCAACAATATCCTTGCCTCCCACATGCCAGCAGTGAGGTCCCGCGGGACACCGCCGCAGCAAAACATGCTTCAGTTCCAGCGCGGTCTTCGGCATCGGAGGTGCACTGCGATCGAGGTGACCTGCTGTGCTATGAGAATCGCTGAGATTCTCAGCGCAATCACACGAGCAGGATCCGGGATATTGGATGCAGTAGCTGAGGTCCGACGGCGTGGTCAAATCACCGAAGCGGGCTTCTTCGCGAAGCAATGAGACTGCAGGAGCGAGACTCCCTGGCCACTGAGAACAAGTTGGCATTGATGATTCTATAGAAGCGACACGGAATCAACTTCGCAGCATCTCGCCCTCAAAGCGGTCGCCCTCCTTGATCTCCGCTCAGCACTCATCATCGCAAGGTGCACACCCGCCGTCGTCCGAGCAGTCTCCATCGCGCTTGACAACATTGCGTTCCTTGAGTTTGCGTCCGCTGCCAGTGTCATCGCCTTGCTCGCCTCTGCTACCATCTCCTTGACCTGGGTCGCGCTGGACCAGCCTGTCAGTATTCTGGCGACGGACCTTCTTGACTTTGGTCCAGCAATCCCCGTTGGGGCAGTACTCTGGGTCGCCTTTTCCAGGATCACGACGGGCCAGTTGGTCGGCATTCTGGCGACGGACTGTCTTGACTTTGGTCCAGCAATCGCCATTGGGGCAGTACTCTGGATCGCCTTTTCCAGGGTCACGACGGGTCAGTTGGTCGGTATCATGGCGGCGGGCCATCTTGAATTTTGCACGGCAATTGATTCCAAAGCAATAGTCGTCCCGTCTTTCTTCTTGAATGGGATGACGACGGGCCACGGGTTGGACCACGCCGGGAGCCTCTGCGATCGGCGCAGCGGCGACACCACTGATGGCCAAGGCGGCGAGAAAGAGAGTGCTTGCGTTGACTTTCATCTTGGATCTTGGTGTGTCGTACAACCAGTGGTTGTGCGAACAGAAAGGTTTGAAGAGGATGGATCTTGTGGCAGCTGATGGTTTTCGATTGCTTTGAGGGCCGGCAGACCATCCAAGAAACGGTGAGCGCCATATATGCCAACTCTACCCTGAGTCAGCTGAGCGCCAGAGCCACCGTCGACGTGTCTACGTGGTTCCAGAGCAGGGACTATCCACGGTAGTTGTATGCTGCGGATTCTGGCTAGCTGGGAGACCCATCGAATGCGGTGGTCGCAGCAGAGCAGAGCGACATCGGCGTCGTGAGAACTCACAGGTGGCAGGTCACGGTGCCGGAAAGCATGCGTGTTCTCAGAACAGGGCTCTTCCACGTTGTGTGACATCCGCGAGTCGCCACAGCTGGGGAGCCTTCGCACGTGCTGTACCCTGGAGTTTTGTGACAGCTGGTCGGGAAGCAAGGATGTTTCAGCATTGCAAAGACGATGGAAGCCATGAGGCCTGATAGAGCTCTTGCTGCCTCGATCGCCAATCGAATATTCTCTCGCTTGTTCACCCGTCGATCATCCTTGCGAGAGGCTTCGTCTGGTGATGATGAGGCTGTCCGGTCTCTGCAGGAGTGGTGCTTGCCCTCGGATATTGGTGTGACCGAGTAGCTGCGCTCATCGACACATCGGTGCTCACTCCTCAGCGGTCTACGAATCGATCGATGTAATTGCTGGCTTGGTCGGCGGCTTTGCTCCGAAGTGACCGATGGAATGACCGACGCATTTCCACTTATCGTACTGCGCGTAACATGATCTGATTTGGCATGGTCTCCATGTAAACGAAGAAGGCAGGAAATGTGTGTATGAGTGCGAGCTGCCGTATAGAAACGATGATCGGATCAAAGACTGAGACTGGAGAGAAGTGGCGGCTATAGTGAGATTCCAGAGTATCTGATAAGACATGCGAAACGAGCGTTGTTCGAGGCAGTAAAGTACAAAAGCAGACAGATTGAACGACATACCATCTCTCCACTGCAGCTGCAAACGATCAAAGGCCACATCCAGCGACCATCAACATCTATCGCCATAAACCCGTCGATGAAGTCTTTGGGTCGATGATATCAAATCCTAGTGTGGGTCTTCATGCTTGATGCCGCTTTAACAGTTCGGTGGATATTAGGCGCCTCCAGAGAAGGGCTCCTCAGGTACACCAGAATTGTCGTGACGACGGACTTTGGCCTGTAGCGGGTGTCAACGAAATGCGCGACGTTTTCATGAGAGGATCAACGAACTCCACCGCATTCCGGGAGGCGGCTGCCGGGACTGCACCAAACGCCGTGCGTACCTCCACTAGGAGGAAAGCCATGATTGGGATCCTCTTGGCCTCCGGTGTCACGACGGACTTTGGCCTGTTCAGATGTCAGCGATGTGGGCGACGTTGTTATGGGAAGCTATACAAACCTGAACACCATTGTCGGCGGCGACCGGCGCGGCAGCGACCTTCGTGACAGCCATGGCGGCGAAGAGGACAGCGCTGAAGGAGAGCTTCATGTTTGTGGCGGTGATGTTTGTAATCGAACGGTTGCTTTGATGGGCGTTTCTTTGTTGATGGGAAATCTCCGAGCTGCTCTTGGGATGAATCGGATCTTGCGAATTCCAAGGCAGAACTCGTGGTCCCATCTTATGTCCGCCGTGATCCTATTCTGGGGGGCAAGAGCGTCATATCCGCCTGATGCCTCAACAAGGACCGTCCATATCTGATGCATGGTGCAAGCTGGGATGCCTGGCCCACGGGTCGGCGGTGCTGCTGTGAGCTGTACGGTGTATCCCTTTGCTGGTACGCGGTGATTCCGGTGAAAAGCCGAGGATCCTTAGTGGACGGCTGTCCTATGTTAGCGCTAAACTCTCACCTATTTTTGGTAGTGAACAAGCATCTTAGTAGGACGTGCGTCCACCCTTGTAGTAGTAGCTTTCCTTACCGCTCGAAGCCTTAAAAACGCTCTAAATAGTATATACAGCTCTAAATCTAAGGTTATAGCTCCACCGGTAGTAAAGGAAGAGGTTAGCAAGGGCTAGGTTTAGTATATATGCTTTTAAGCTAATTGTATACAAAGATTAGTAACAGCGAGCCTAATAACAATACCCTTAGCCCGTTAATTAACAACAGTAACCTTAATCTACTACCTATTATCGACTCTTATACCGGCGCCGGTACTACCGGAGCTTATAGCAGCTCTCGAAGTATTAGTGCTATAGCGTCTGCGAGGTTAACATCTTTAATGCGATGCTATAATAGTCGACATTCTATGCAGAGCGGAAACTTAGGGCTATATTACTCTTCTTTAAGGTAGTAGAATACTACCTACAGAGGTAACGCCGGTAGCCGCTGTTAGTTAGGCATAGCTCTAGCTTATAAGGTTTAGTAATATTAAGGCGCTTCGACTAAGCAATGCCGAGTAAGTCGCCCTTCTTAAATTAGTACCTTAGACTATATAGTATAGCTATATATAATAGCATTGCTAAGGCT